>CAEGAF010069414.1:0-29956 GCA_903067075.1 Micropoecilia bifurca | reverse complement strand
AGAGTCTCAGAGACTGAGAGAACGATGAGATCCTGGTAATCTGAGAGGAGATACTCAGAGATCCAAGCGGCGCTGCTAGCTGCAGGGAGTCGATCACTACGGGGTGATGCGGAGCCAGGACTTCTACATCTACATCTTTTATTCATTTTGTCCAGCTGCAGGCTGTTAGACTGTCCAATCAGAGTCAGGTATTGTGTAGTTGGTGCTTTTAATCAGTTTTCAGTTAACTAAATTCAAGCCTATGGAACACAAAATGTCACTAAAACCACTGTCCTTCTAAAATCTTTCAGAAAATCGTAAAAATCGTAAGAATCGCACCGAATCATATCGCCCAACAAATATCGTGATACATATCGTATCGTGACCAGAATATCGTATATCATATCGTATCGTGAAATTATTGTATCACTACACCCCTACTTACAATAATATATATTCTTTTTCATACATATCCACTTATATTTATAAATGAAAACTAAATGTGAGATACCTTTGTGTCCTTTTTGCCGGTGGTGGTTTGTGTCTTAAATCTCTACCGTGAGTGCAATTGTTGTCTACTGTCTTTTTTTGAATTAATGAATCATAAACACTGACCCTGAGGCTTGTAATGCTTGATATTAGTCAGAGATGTCCACAACATGACCCCTAGACTGAAATTGAAGAATGTTACACATTCAAGCTGAAGCAGGCAGACTTACAATGGGAAATATTTGAAACAACACAAATCATTAATCTTTTGATAATCATGCTTTCTGCTCTCCTTCTAATTTCATATTATATAAGACCACAAATGTGTAGCGATTGTAAAAGCACCCAAAGGTTCACCCCAATCTTCCATTTAATTGATCTATTAAATTTGGATAAATAAAGCAAATTAGTTTTCTCTATTAAGGGAGATCCAAAGTCAATTGTTGCTGAGACTAGACAACATAGAATCAAGTAAACCTCGGGGGGATAGGGAGGGGGGGAGGGGGGGGGACATGGAGGGCTTAATGGTTTTTGTATATAAGGCAAACTTGCAAAACTCTTTCTTGTTTATGGCCTGAAATGATTTACAAATATTTTTCCTCCAAAAATGACTACATATCTTGTTTTACTAAAATATTGCATCTGTAGTTTATTGGTAAACAGGCTAAAACAATGACTTTTTTAAATTAAGCAAACTCATATTTGGTGGCAGCTGGAAATATTACTTTATGCTGCTTTTAATGCTAGCTTTAGCTTTAGCACATGTTGAAATATAAGACTGATCCTGATTTGGTTTGAGTAGGCCTCAATTTAGGTTAGATTTAGACCCCTAGTTGTAATCAATATGTAACTTAATCAGTAGAACATTTTTCTTAGATATAATGATGCCAATTTGATTAAAATTAGTCTAATCAATAGTTTTTTTTAATAGTAGATCACATTCTTGTCTATAAATCATATATTCATCTGAAAATGTTTTAGCTCGTTATAACCAAAGAAGTTGAAAACTAACAAGAAAATATTGAGTGTAACAGATGTTTTGGTATTGAAACTGCTCATGTCTGTTTTATAAGAGTTTGAAGATATTATACAAAACCTGTGCTAATTTTTATGTATATTCAAAATCTGCTGTTTGATGCACTGGGTGAGAGAGTGTTGTGTCAGGAGAGCCAGTTTGAGGCAGTTTAAAATGAGAAACACAGATAACCAACTTTGGTCCTGCATTCTTGAGTAAAATGTTTCTGTGTGAAAATGACCACATCTATTGTTCGTATCCTGGGAAAGTACGCAAGGAGGACAGCTTAGACAGCGATGAATTCATCCCTTGGCCTTGGTAAACACCTGCTTGGTCGCTGGCGTGCAAACAGCAACATGTCATTACGGCCGTTTGAGTCCACCTCTAAATGGCATGTTAGACTCATCAGACAGTAGAAACACGCCTTGATCATTGATCTAAAACAGCTAATCAGATCACTGGGGTGGAACTGTCTGAACTGCCACTCACAGTGATCTCTTCATATTTTTTGTATTTTTCTAAGGTAATTAATTTCTTCTTTGTAGCTTTGGTTTCTAATGATTATGTTGAGCTGTTGGTGTGGTTTTATGCATTTGATTGAATAAATTCTGGTTGATTGTTGAACAGTGATTGTTGCCTTTATGGTTTCACTTTTACACATGACATTAATGGACTTGAGGAGATGAGATAACAAGCCACAGGTAGTACATATCTCACTTTCTCAACATGGCCCACAAGCACTTTTGATTAGAATATTTTTCCCCATGTGGCAAAAAAAATACTATTGAGATTCTGGATTATTTTTTTTGACCCTATATATGACTTAATCGTTCTATGATGCTTCTGGAAACATGCTAGCATACTTCATGGTGTCAGATAGGTTCCATTTCAGACGATTTATTAATCAAGCCTAAACACCTTATGCTTATGAAACCAAATTTTGCTTTACAAAAGCATAACTCTGATTGCTCTCGTCTCTTGATTTAACAAGGGAAACTGATCATTTAATCAACTTGATTCATTCACGTTGGTTTTGGATAGCTTTCTTAAATCTTGAATGAAATGATTGTTTGAAAACTGCCTTTGTGTTTTCACTGGATGTCTCTGATGAACTATTAGCCTCTGTGTAATCATCTGAAACATGCAACTTTGACCAAAAAAAAAGCAAAAACCAAATACTATTTTAGAGCATTATGTTCCATATATAGTATTTAAAAACATTTGAGAAGATACACAGAGCCTAAAAGATATAAAAAGCCAAGTGTTTTGTCATCCAAAATCCAAATAGTTTAGCTTAAATTGCACTAAAACTATACTTTAAAAGCAAATCAAAGCATACAAATAACACAACCAGGTTTAAATTAAAAAGCATGCCTTTTTATTTTCTAATACATTGAGGTAGAGTCGTTTGTGGCTCTACCTTACATGCTGCTTTGTTCAGAGGAGAGAGAGAGAGAGACGCTGCACAAGGCACTTTAATTTCTGCCACTCTCTCAGCAGCACAGAAGACATCATCAGACTTTACACCGAGGCCAACATGAACCACACGAGCCTGTACAGCTTTACTTTTGGTACATTCAGACTTTAAATAGAATCATATATTCATACACACACATCCCACATTGGTAAAAATCATACTAGCAAGATATTTGTACAGATCTGCTCAAATTGAATGCAAAGAA
The DNA here is from genome assembly GCA_903067075.1 of Micropoecilia bifurca. NCBI lineage: Eukaryota > Metazoa > Chordata > Actinopteri > Cyprinodontiformes > Poeciliidae > Micropoecilia > Micropoecilia bifurca. The sequence continues at coordinate 26,791 of CAEGAF010069414.1, read as the reverse complement.
TGCAGAATTTTCTAAAAGAAAAAGACGCGCACTGATCCAAGCGAAGAGTGACAGTCATTGGAGGACATTCACAGGAACAGAGCACGATAGAAATGAGGTCCAAATCAGTCACATCCTGGCATAGTACCCGCCTGTGAAGAACATTTCACCTGTGAATAACATTTCCCATTGTGTGAGGTCTGTTGGACAAAATAAACACCTTTCTGTGAGAGTTTGCATTATTATACCCACTATCGGTAGCCATCCCCTGGATAATGCTTGCATGAGAAAAGGTAACTGAAAAGTCAGTCTCCTTTTTCCCTGTAAATAACAGCTTCACTTGATGCTTTATGTTAATTTCCTTCTTTAAACCTCGAATCAGAAGTTTAAGTAGTGCATTATGAGTTTGTGAAAGAATCGCTGGGGGGTAAAAAAGGTAAGAAGAAAGCGTAACAGGGCAGCACATAAAGTGAAAATGCGGCTGTACATCATTGCGCGGTAGTGAGAGTGTGACATGACAGCAACGTGGCAAATACAGAAGAGAAAATAAATGCAGTATTCAGCTCCTGCGAGACTTCGAGTGCTGGATGAGCCATTGAAGTGTGATATCTGCAAGTGAGAAAGACACGGGTTCAGTTTAAGAAGCAAGAATTGATGTAAAAAACCAGTTAAAATATACCATATTAGACCTAGACAGCCTAGATATCTGGAAAGTATGGAAGGCAAATAAATCACAACTGGCGTTTTAATCATTTTTTTAAAAATTCTGATGCAATAAGAGCCTTCAGAGCCACAACTCTAAAACAAACGCATTTCAGACGAGGTGGAACTTCAGAGCACTGCATCTCTGAGAACTGCTCATTTCCTGACAACAAAATGCCTCTTTAATTTAATATGCTGATTGGATTTGTGGCAGTCAGCATATAAACAGATGGAGTGAGCACTCCTGCATTCATTCTGTATGAAGAATATCTCTTCTTTCCTTACCAGGATTACGAAACAACTGGGATATTGTTTTTAAGGGAAGGAACAACCGAACATTGAGGGATAAAGACAACACAGGTGTCTCTACCAGAGTCAGCAGCCTGACGATCAAGGAGACTACACGCGTTCTTTGTAAGCATCAAGTTTCTCAGGTCTGATAATTTATTGTTTTTCCTGGGTTACTTTTTTTATGTGTCCTCCATCAATAAAAATACTTCTGTCTGCCATTTCAACTTAAATCAATTGTCATTTTGTCCCCCTTCATGTTTACCCCTGATATTTAGCTACAACAGCAACTCTTTTTTTCCTCAATGCTTGAGCCAAATGAATAATATATCAATAATTCGACTTCCCTTCCATCCACTACCACCGTAGCATGAGCTTAAAGTGACTTTTTAAAGATAATGAATACATTCTTGAAAAACTAACTGCAGACAGACTTTTAAAGATTAATAGTCTAGACCAGGAGTCTTCAAATCCAGTTTCCTGCGATGTCCTATTCCAACACACCTGAATCAAACAGCTGAATTACATCCTCAGAAAGCAGTCTAGTTCTTCAGCATCATTTTAATAATCTCATCATTTGATTAAGGTGTGCTGAAGCAGAGGCACATTTAAGGCCCTCTGAACATGAAACGAGTACGGTATATTTTTGCAAACAATTAAGAAAAATGTGCATCCACACTGCAACGTGCAAAACAAAACAAAAAAGTAGTCAACATTCTGGACCAATCGGTGGCGCTCTAACACAAGATAGATGGAGATGGAGCTTCAGCATCATCATTTAAAAAAGAAAACAGAAAAAAGAAGGGGCTTGAACTGGTTCTGAAAATTTTCCACTGGAATCTGGTTTTGAAAATGATCATTGCTGATCTTTCAAGATGTCAAATCTGTACTTGACGTGCTGCCTAAACGACAAAAAACATTTTGCAGATCCACCTAAAATCATGTCCATGTGGATGGATGGGGACAGAAGTTGCAGGACACCAGGCTTCAAGGCCTGGACTTGAACTCCTCTTTTCAAGACTGTGTCCTAAGCACACATTACAGTGGAACAGTTGAAGCTTGACAAGAAAAAAACAGATCGACTACATGTATGAAAATTGTGCTTTCAGCTGCTGCATCATCAGAGTAAATTTTAAATACTAGTCAGAACTGCAGCACACATGTCATCTACCAGACTGCTGGCAAAGTTTTCTAGGGTTTCTACAAATTTTAATAAGTTAAATTAAAGACATTTTACAATCCCCCATTGCATCAATCTGAGGCTCACATCAATTGCAAAAACCAACTTTGTTTTTATGAACAACTAATATATAATTCTGAATACCACAGCAAACCTTTTGAGTAAAACATGCTTAATAAAACTACGAAAATGCTGTTGAAGAAGCAGAATCCTCCTACAGGTGAAAGGGCAAGTGTCACAGCATCAGCTTACTAAATCCAGCACCACAACACATTCATCAAACAAGTTCCGCACTAACAAAATTAAAAATATATAAAAACGTTGACAGAAGAAATGACATGCGTATTAAGGAACTAACTTTAATTGAAGACCTATATCACTGAAATCTATTTGTGGATAAAATTGCTTTATGGCTTTTTAATATTCTTCAGAAATCTAAATTTTAACTTCAACTACAGGTGGAAATAAAACAGTTCAGTCTAAACACCGATAAGCATATTGCTTCAATGGAACAATACTACAGAAATTAAGTGCAACTTGCCAATGTTGTCTTTCTCTTTGCAGGAAATGGAGTAGCAGCATATCTCTCTGTCCTGAATAGCTGCAAGGTTCCTGCAAATGAAAACAAAGGTGTGAGCATACATGACAACACATCTTCTCCCCAGTGTATTGGCTCTGTGGGAGATGCATGCATATTCTGAACTTGACACTAGGTGGAGCCAGTAATGCACAAATGACAACGGCTGCAGTTGAAAAGAAACGTGGATGAGGAACTTAGGCAAGACCTGTCAGCAGGACAAAGATGTTAGAAATGTTGCAGGACTTTAAAAAACAAACTCATAATTGGTCAAAGTTTTAAAAACAGTTAAATTGCTCTAATCTGAAGGTTTTCAGCTGAATCAAATTCAGACGTTGGCACATTTGGTTTTGTATCACTCATACCCACATTTTCTCAATGAGCTGCTTTTCATCTAACGCGTTGGGGAGATCCCTTTTGTTGCCCAGAACCAAAACCTAAACAGAGAAAGGAGAAACACAACATTACTACTGCAGAGTGAAACTGCAGGGATTAATCTAAAGGAAGCCACAAAGTTTTCCGTAACAGGTATGGAAATTACACACGTCTGTAGAAGTGATGCAGGGAGACACTTACAGGAATTCCTTGCAACTGAGGTTTGTCTAATAAGTTATGAAGCTCGTTCCTGGAGGCCTCCACCTTTTCTCGATCTGCAGCGTCAACCATGTACCTTCAGTTTCGTACGCATGAAAAAAAAATTGCTTTAGTCATTGTTAGCAAGAAAGTAACACCTTTGTGTCACTCAAGCTGTCCCTAATTTACATAAAACCAGAGAAATGGTTTGGATGCTCACACAATAGCATTAACGCCCCGACAGTATCGCTCCCACATGCTCCTGAACCTGGGCTGCCCTCCTATGTCCCAGATCTGCAGAAATAACAGCAAAGTCATTGGATATTCACTTTTTCATTTGTTACCATTACATTTGTTACTATTAACAATAAAATAAAGCCGAACCTTGATGGTGACATTTCCTTTAGTGACTTTCCTCATGTTGAAGCCGACTGTAGGGATCATGTCTTCACTGAAATGACCAGACTGGAAAAACACAACGGAGAAATTAATTCTTTATGCTTCATCCTTGGTTCACAGTTTCTGCATATGCTACACTTCTTAACAAATGTTTATTGAAAATGTTCGTTTTTGAGCTTTCCTATCAAATGAAATGAGAAAATCAAAAGCTATGAGAACCACAATGTTAGTGGAGTGATTAAAAAAAACACACACATTAGTGTCAACATCCCAATAAATGAGAAATATTAAAGCTAATTGAACTACTTCACATCTTAAATTGAAACCAATTTCAGAAATAATTATTACAGACACACACCAATATATTTCTAGCTTTTATTTAACTTAATTTGCATGATTATGGCTTACAGATAACGGAAACCCAAAATTTAGTTTCTTAGAGGAATTGAATGTTACAAACCAAAGAAAAATAAGGGATTTCTAATACCCCTTACCAAAAATATGCTCATTTTTTCTACAGTATCCTTTGCATAAATTGCTGCATGAATGCACAACACCATGAACCAAACCATAAACATAAACCAGGCAACCAGCTTGTGGCTCTGCTGGGATGGTACAGCAGCCCAGGTTGCTGTCCTGTATTCCCATTTGCTTACACAAGCATTAATTTTCCTTCCACTCTCTTTTTGAGTACCTGGATATAACATCAGCTTCTTTAGCGATGACATTTTGTGGCTCACCTTCTTTCTGAAGAGTGTAGTTGTTATCATGATTATGTAGGTCAAAGCATTTCCACATGCAAATGTATTATTTGTGAACTTATGCCACATTGTGATTTCCAGAGAAACTGAATTTTTGGTTTTATTAATTGTAAACCTTAAGTGTCAAACGTACAAAACATGAACCACTGAAATGCATCACTATGTGTCTAAAGAAATATGTATGAATGTCCCTTGATAATTTAAATAACTGGAATAAATCATTTATTTATGGGGATGCACCAGTAGCGACGATTTCACCTGGAAATTTTGTAAGTCTACGCTGTTAAAGTTACCACAAAATAAAAAAGGAGTTAAAGTGCTAATATATGAAAACATAACTTCTAGAAACTTGAAGTGACTCTTTACAAATGACAAGCCATATGGGTAACATAACATATGTTATGTCTTAAAATAAACCCAAACTATAATTTGGATAAGTATTAATAGCATTTGCTTTTGAAATTACATCAGCTGGTACAAGTTTCTGAAGATAACGTTTCCTGCAGAGAAGGAAGAGCTTATAAATTGTTGTAGGAAGGCGAAACTCTTTGCAATCTAATGCAACATGTGTCAACATTTCCTCTTGAAAAGCAAATGAAGATGTGAGAAGAGAAAATGTTCCCCTGAATTCCTGTAGGCGCAAACAACTGACTACAGTGAGATACTTTATGTTCAAATTGTTTGATTCTCCCTAAACTTTGATTACTTTGTAAAGTAAGAGTGCATGTACAGCTTTGACACACAGAGTTCACAGCACATGACTTCCCGGAGTCACCTGATGAAGCCAAGTGGCTCAGCAGTCTTATGACTGAGAGGAGGAGAAGCCACCCCCACCACAGCCATTCATGAAATCAAAACTATGCGTCACTGGCTACATGGACCGGGTTGTTTTTAAGCCTTTACACATAAAGGAGGGAACAGAGTCACGCTCAACCGCCAAACAAATTTCCCTTCCAACAATCGGTACTAACTGCAAAGTTATTTAAGCACAGATACATTTTTAAAAAATATCAATTTGAAAATCTTTGGTGTTCACTTATGTTTCTTAAGATGGTGGTGATTGTTGCAGCTTTAGGCAACAAGCATTCTTAGTTCCTTATTTTGAAGAGTTTTCTGCGCATCTGAGGTCGACAATAACCTATTTTCAGTTGCAAATAATTGTGTTAATAATCTGAAGTGGCTAGAATGACTGAACACATTACAACACCAGTTCCTCAAGTTTGTTTTCAAATGTTAAGATTTTTTTTCTAAAACCTTAGAACAAAGATTTAAAAAAAAGAAAAAGAAAAAAAGGTGAAATGGCCACTACTTGGTATTTTCTACAGAAAAACAAGAATTAGTCATTAGCCAGAAAAACCCCAAGGAAATCATGATGGTGATCCTGACTTGGTGCAAACAACCCAGCAGTGATCTAATAAACGTTTTAATTAAAGAGCTGAGCCCAAAATGCAACAGGAATCTAGAACTAATGTTTGTTAAAATATATTCAGAAAAAAAGACTTAATTAGGTAACACTAACTTTAGCTGATATTAGCATGTTGTACAGAACCCAAAAGCCTATTCTAAACCTCATCATGCTTACATTGGCTGTCATACAAGTAGAACCTCACAAGCTGCTAAAAGAATGCTAGCCAACAGTAGATAACACCGTTAGAGATAGCATTCAAAATAAAACATCTACACTCTTAAAATGACAGATTATGTTGATGCAATGTTTAGACATTTATCTTCCCATCGGTGTTTACAAAGTGCTATTTGCAAACACCAAAACCACACAAGACAGAAACTTCTTCCCCTATCGCTACGGTGACTCAGAAGGGTCAACAAAATGCAAAATTCATAGCACAACAACAAAAGCCACAACAAAAGTCATTCTAAGTTGGTATAATTTCCTTTTAAGCATATCTTCTGTTGTGGCATTTGTCATGTTGTGGGTTTTGCACTTTGTTGACCCTCCTGGGGATCCATACAGACTGCCTCATACAGCTTGATTAGTCAGCTCCTCTGCTGTGAACAAAATTAGCATATCTGACCCACCACAACCTGCTTTCCTTTTATTCTTGTTCTTTACACAAAAAAATCTGGTTGAACATACACACCATTTCTTTTATCCCGCATTTTATTTCTTCTAATATTTATACTCAATGTCTGTGCACCGAGTGTGAAAACCAAATGTCAAAGTCCTTGTTTATGTACACAATCCTGGACAATAAAGCTGAATGTAATCATTTGCAAGCCAATTTCATGTTTGCTAACAGCATGCTAGCTAGTAGAAGATAATGAGTTGTCTTGCTGTGGATTTACTGAAAAAAAGAGTGATTTAAGTTTCTAATTATATCAACAGTGCTGACGAGAAGTTACAACTACAAGACAAGAGGGAGGTGTGGGGTTAGCATGTTGTTATGAAGGCCTAGCACTTACTGATAATGAGCAAACGCAAAATGACTGATCAGTATCTAACACATCCTGCCATCTTTTGACTTCCTCATCTAAATTTGAGTCTAATTTTAGTTTAGAGAACCATTTGCCTCTTCAAATAAAACCTTTTTTAATTTGCTGAATTTCACTAACTAGTTAATTCTGTTTAGAAATTTCCTGTTTTGCTTTTTTTCTATTATGGGAAGCAATTATAAAATCGTAAATGTGATAAGGGGTAAACGAATCGAATGTTGAGATAACGCAGTTAGCATACTTTACTAACCACTCTCTCTATTCCATCAACACAATGTACAATGACGCTCTAAATAAAAAATCCTTTTCATTTAATTGCCCCGCAGACAAATCTGATGGGAGAAATAAAATGAGGAAACTTTTGAGGGGGGGGGAAGCCATATGTATGAGTGCATGCAAATGGCAACAGCCAATTCATCTAACATGCATGTTTTTAGAACATGGAGAGAATCTGGTGAACCTGGAATCTGTAAAGAAAAAGTAGCCTAACCGGGATTTCAACCTAATACTTTAAGACAAAGTTTAGGACCTTTGCCAAGAGGTAACAGTGAAGGTACTGATGAGCTGCTCAAGAAACATTTAAAAAAGGTAGCACTGAGAAACATACAACACTAACCTGACCCAGAAGAAGGAATAGGTGCAACTGGATGTTACGCTAATGATTCATTGTCCTCTGAAATCAAATTGCTAGTATTGAAATCAAACAATCCGTGAACCAAATCCAATTTCAAAAGCCAGTGGGATTTGCCTTTTCATATCATCAGTGATCAGGTAATAGCGAGGGATGCAAGATATATTTCTATCAACAAATAATGTTAGTCATTTTTTGACACATCACTATTGGTCTCATAAGTAAAACAGAACGGTGTTACAAAATGTAGCTTTGTAGTTATTTTTCATTTACTTGACCAGGTAAAACTGGACTTATCTGTTATTTACTTTGAAACTCTGCAGAAACACATTAACGAAATGATAATGAAATTTAATAGGCACAAATAAGCAGTTTTCATTTGGATTTTTTCTTTACAGAAGCCATCAATAAGTTTCATTTGCAAGGCAGCCATCTTGAATTTAGAAGTAGGGTTTGATGAGAAATCTCAGTTTCTCACCTGGATTGTCAAATAGAGGACAACCATTTATTTAACTTCTCCAAATTAAACATCTGAGCAGAAATGCAGCATACAACCAAACATACAGCCAGGTTTCAAACAAGCATGCAGCTCCTGTGCATTTGTGCTTCTTTGGTTTTTAAGTTATACAAAAACAAACCGAAAGAGTGCTGACCCTTGTACTAGTTTTAAAATATAGGTCTGTATGAAGAATGTTAAGAAAATCTGTTTTGGTTGGGGTTCCTGTTTTTTACAGAATTGGCAATTATGATTAAAAAAAAAAGTTGGAGCATTCCTGGATTAAACAACATTAGCTGCCACAAAAGCTGCAACCACTATTTGAGAAATCTCTGCAAAAGTTGCATAAGAGAGGCTTTCTCAAACATGCAAAAGAAAACTGCAACACATCAAAATATATCCATTTGTTTTGGTCCTGTTAATAACTAAACATATTTGTGCAAGATAGAAAGTCAAACTGAATAAATATAGGCATAAAAAAGAAACGACGAGCTGTTATGTTGTTGTTTTCACAAAATCCCGCATATTCATCCGATTAATAGAAGCTCATGAAACTGTGGCATTTATTTGATTCACCGTCTCATGGTGTGAATGTCAACCACACGTCGCTCTTGCTGACTTGTTACAACAGTAACACTTAGTCTAGAAGTCTTCACATGACTGTGGGATCCATCCTGTTTGTGTGCAATTCTTGCAACAGTCGACATGTTTTCGTCAACTTCCTGGCGACAGAAAATTTCTAAACACCTCTGTGAATTTCCTACAGCTCGAAGGTGACAAAAACCACAAACGACTGGGAAGAGAGGTTAGCATGTAACAGTAATAACAGTTAACAAGAGCCGAAAAGCGGCAAACTAGTTAGCAGACGTGTTGACAAAACACCAACAGCGTGGCTACCGCAGGTGTGTTTTTTTTTTTGTTTGTTTTTTTTACTGATTTCGCACAGGCAACGGAGCGACAGCTAAAAAAAAACACCGAGTTTTAGTTAGTCCCTGCTCAATCTGGGTGACTCACATCCCATTAAAAGAGCTAATGGTATTAGCATTAACCTAGCAAAAGTAGCTAGTAGTAATAGCCGCTGAGGACTTACAGCGATCACGTTTACAAATGTTGTTTTTCCAGAGTACTGCAGGCCGACCAGGGTCAGCTCCATCTCCTCCTTCCAAAACAGGGACCTGAACCAGTCCAAAAGCCGATTTATTAGCGCCAGCATCTTGATGTCGCCGATCACGCTCCCCTGTGGTGGTTTTCTTTCTTTCTCTCCCTCCCTGTCAGATGTGGCGTTTTCCAGCAGCAGCAGCAGCGACAGAGGGGAAGGAAGGGAAGTGGGACACAGAGGCAGGTCACATGATCAGACAGGCAACACTGCTCAACAGCGCCCCTGCTGGTAGTACAGCGCCATGGCCTCCATCTTGAGCTTCTTTTACTTCAGGAAATTAACAGAAAAAATTTCTTCTTTCAAGAAAATATGTTTTTCAAGAATCACATGACTTGATCTTTTATATGGAAGATGATTAGGGCCACCGAAAAAATAATAATAATTCTGACTTTAAAGTCAGAATTCTGAGATTAAAGTCAAAATTCGGAGAACTCCAATCTCAGAATTCTGACTTTAATCTCAGAATTTTGACTTTAGAGTCAGAATTCTGAGATTAAAGTCAGAATTCTGAGAACTCTAATCAGAATTCTGACTTTAATATCAGAATTCTGTGATTAAAGTCAGAATTCCTTTTTTCTTTCGGTGGCCATAATCCTCTTCCGTACTATTATTTAAGTATATTACTTCCAAAACAATTTTCAGCTATATGTTTAATTTATGAGCGGATCTTATGAGCGGATCTTAGCGCTGTCAGTTACAATCTTGTCTTGTGCTGCTCATCCCCTTCTCACTACTCCCCTTGTTCTCTGCTATCGCTACAACTTCTCTTAGTCAGCAGAGCTGGTCATGAATGTTCTGACTAATTATAGCCACTGATAACAATAAATAACAATAGAAGTGCATGAGGTTGGGTGACTCCTCCACTCTGATTTGTTGTTTTTGGTCTGGAGTGGTGCATATCTTCAGACGGCATTAATAGCTCAGAGAAGATGTCTTCAGTGAAGGATCAGAAGTGATGAGAACTAATAAATTTATAAAAACATAAATAATACTTTTATATCCATGGATATTTGGGAAGTTTAGAAACTTATACTGATGTCCAATGAGTATTTTTTTCAGAATAAAGGAAGCAAACTCATCACAAATACTGCGATTTATGCAATTTTTATTTGAAAAACACAAAACGTACACTTCATAGCGGTTCCATTTCAATTGTTTTGAAGGGGAATACAGACATTGGGAAGTCTATAATTTCAAGAATGGATAGTCTTGAAATGATCATTTTCCCTTAGAACCAGCTGATGAATGCAGAGAAAATATGACAAAACACAAATAAATTACAGTTAATACATACATTTCAGTGTATTTTTCACCATTTATAACTATTGATCTGATGATCCTGCTGATTGGAATTAACTTGCTCATATAATGGCGTTTCCCATTTAAGTCTTCTGAAACATTTCTCATCATATAATATTACATCATAAGAAAAAAATGTGATTTAAAAATGATTAAAACATAAGTTTAAGCAATTTCTTGTAACATAAGAACTAGCAGGACCAGTTCTGATCATGTTCATATTCTAAAAGCTCATATCATTTTTTAAAATGCTTTAACAAACATATAATAATTTAATATAAATAACCAACCTCCTTTGCTTCTTCAGCAAAACATCAAAAACTTGAAATCAACATAACATTTAAATACAGTTGGGGTGATAAATGTTTAAACAACAACATTTCATTTATATTTTACACATAAATTGATATGTTTCTAGTAGCACCGATCAAAAAATATGTTTAGGCTGGAAAAAAAAACATGCCTCTTCCCTTTAAACACTGATGACTTCTAAGAATTACTAAATTAAACACAGGAGAAAAACCTAGAGATTGGATCAGTGCTCCACTTTCCTATGCAACAACCATAAACACACAGCCAGAGTTGCAATATAAAAGTTTTATATCAAAGCAAATTTATGTGTCAGAATTGTCAAGTCAAAGTACTGACCAACTTTACAGAATTTTGTTTGTCTATAAATTCTGTGCTAGTTCATCTGTCACATCTGCATTAACCGGGAAAAAATCCAAAAGGTTCAATATGGTGTGTACACTAATGCATACAGGTTCCAGTGGTAGTCATAGCTTATCAGAACGAACAAGATATCTCTTGATGAAAAAGTGATGAGTCCAAATGAGTCACACTGCAACAGTCCTTGAGTTCATCCTGGATTATGAGCTTGAGTCCGCTCTCCTCCTTTGAAAGGTGGAAGTCACTGGTTTTGGACGAGACCGCTTGGACTGAAATCTTACCTAAGGTAGAGACATAATTTAGTGACAGAATACTAGAAAATATTTACAGATAATGTTGATTCTTCTAAAAGTGGTACTCCTTCTGTCGCTCCTAAATCAATCATAATGTAGAAAACCCACTAAAATCTACAGCCAGATAAAATGCAGTGCCCTAATAAGCATGAAAAATTATCTCCCTATTCCCAGCAGCAAGTAAAGAACATTAACTTTCCATTTAAAATATATTCAAAACTAAATTAAAGACTTGCTAATTTCAACTGTCACATTAGTTATATTTTACACCCCCCTTCCCAATGCTACCTTCAGGAATTGTCCTACATGCCCATAAATAAGAAGTTTTAACAAACACTGTAGTTCCAATCCTACACACAGTGTGCCATAAATTCAGCAGTTTAAATGTGTTTAATATGTATGAGGTTGAATTCAGGTTTCAGTTACAGGATTTTATCCGTCCATCCTTTAAGTCAAGGAAGGACACACAGACATCTCTTTCCCCAGGGGCTGTTAGTTCATTCTGGGGGAACTCAAGGTGTTTCGATGCCTCCAGCATGTTTTGCCCCAAGGGTTTCTTCTATCTGAGAAACGCCTGGAAAGCCCCCAGACTCCTAAATAGAGGTTTGACCCTCTTTAGCTTACCAAGTATCCAACTAAGAGATCTTGTCAACTTATTTTTAACTCTGAGCCCTATGGAAGAAAGTCACCACAGCCACTTGTGTTTGAGGGTCATCTTAAATGAATACTGACAGCTATTCAACACGATAAAACCTTTTTTTCCCTCTAACTTACGACTTTATGAGTTTTCCAGTCACATTGCCATTTCATAAATTACTGCTCTTGCATGTATGCAGACAAAAACAACTAATTTATGTTTGATGAAAATATGTCCTGCGGAGGTAAAATGATATCTTAAACTTGTTTACTTGCAACACTGTTCTTCTGTTTCCTCCTCAGGTTCTTTGAGCAAGCGTAAAACATGACCAGAAAGAGGGTCAGGGAGAGAAAAACAAAGCCAATGCTCATGATCCAGTGAGCATTGCCATAGTCTCTGCCATCTCTTTGTGGATCTGGAAAAAAGTCAAATAATAGTTAGCTTCTAAGACTGACAATTCGTCCTATATTCATCCATTCCTTAGTCAATCAGTCAGTCAGGGACATGAAAGTAGCACCTTAAGTAGAGAAGCCCAGACTTCCTTCAACGACCCCACCACATTGCATCCTGCTTCTATTCCACTTAGAACATGCCTGGAACATCTCAGCAGGGAGATGTCCAGGAGACACCCTAACCAAATAAATGCCTGAGCCACCTCGACTGGAGTTGCTCGATGTGCCTCTTCTGGATGACTGAGGTTCTCATCCTATTTATGAAGGAGAGCCCAGACACCTTGTGGAGGAAACTAATTTCAGCTGCTTGTATATGCGATCTCATTCTTTGAGGGTAAATTATAGATGGCCAGTAAATCAAGAGCTTTGCCTTTTGGCTCAACTCTCTCTTCACCACAATAGATCAGTATCTTTACAGACATAGCACCCATCCACCTGTCGAACCTCCCACTCCACTTTTTCCTCATTTGAAGAAAAATGCCCCCGATGTTTACACGATATTGTAGAGTCATGTCAATGAACACAACCCACAACATCCAGAGTCTTAATGAACTCTTGGGGAATCTCATTCACGCTACCAATGTTGTAACGTACTGTATGGGAGAAACATGGAAGAAATTACAGCCAAAATATTGTCATGGAGATATTCACATGTTAACGTACCAATACAAACAGCGTCAAGAGTTTTGCTTCCTGGAATCTTTTCAACAAGTCCCTTTGTACCGCATCTGTAAATAATACAATATGTTAATGATGGTCTAAACTTTATCACTCTACACAGTTTTTCAATTTTTTTTCCTTTTTCTCAAGTACAATTATTATTTCTTGGTGGCTTGTTGAGTGGCACTGATTGTTGCCGCTGTAAAATGCATGAGAAGAAAAAGAATGGCAAGAAATGGGTACAGTGCCTTGAAAATATATTTGAATTAGGATTCACAGTTGCATTGAAGTTTAAACTTTGACAAGGCTATCATAGCAAATTCATGCTTTGGTCTAAACCATTCCATTGTTTCCTTGTCTGTATGTTTCTCCTCCATCTTTGCATCAACTCTGAAAGCAATCCAGCAACATGATTCTGCAACCACTGTTCAGAGTTAAATACAATGTTAGAGTTTTCCTCAGTCACTTTGGCATGTTTCTTAGATCCGAATTGAAATTCTCAAAGCTTCTTCATAGTCTTCATAGAAACATCTAAGAAGGATTTATAGAAATCAATCAAGCTCACAGTCATGCTTTTGGACTGAGGAAGGAAGCCAGAGAGAACTCGTGAATCGCAAAAAGACCCCTGGCAAGGATTTGAAACCTGAACCTTCTTGCTGCAGGGCAACAATGCTGCCTCCTATATCCAAACTCGTTATGTTTTATTCTAAATCTGTCCAAAACTGGTACATTGCTCCCAGGAGAATCCAGACTTTCTCCAGCCAATGTAAAGCATTAGATCAACAGATAATCAACCAGTTTTCTGAAATCAGGTGTAGAAATACTGCACTCTAATTCCTACAGCAATGCATGAATAGTTTTCCTTAAAAAGATTGTCCTATGTTCCCATTTCTACTTTTGTTTTTTTTTCTCTGAGCTCTGCAGTGTTGCCTTTTTCATAGTCTGTCAACAAATTATTGTGCAAATATTAAGCGTAAATTTGGATCTTACTATTAATCTCCAACAATTACATGTTACAATAATTGTCACCAAAGATACTGCAATAGTTCACATCAAACTATCCCTCCAGATATTGACATCATGACTAAACAATTTAACTATCTAACCTGTACACAATAACACAAAGTCAGCACAAACATGTTTACTGACACAGATATTTACCTTGGAGAAGTCAACTAAGGATTTTGAGCAATATACTTTTTATGGTGTTGTAATATTCTGTACTGTTTTACTGTTTTGAAAATATCAAAGATGGTTAAAGTAATGTACCAAAGAGACTGAGAAAAAAAATTATTTATTTTTTTTCCAAAACCCATGGCATTTTTTGCAGGCGTTCACTTTTTGTCTCATTTTACCACAACAGATACTTCAATATCTTTGGTTTTTCCCTACATTGCTTGTCACAAACCACAGGTGGGGATCTCTTGGGGCTTTCTTTTAATGATGACTTTAGAATACCATAAAATAACTACCTTATTTTCCCAACAGGGAAATTTTGCTCACAGTAGAAATGCATGAAACAGAGTAAAGAAAACAAGTAAGACTTTATTTTTCCCACCCTTCCATTAAGATCATATGTGGATAGATTTCTCCACCTGTGTTGCAGATTTATGGATTTGCTCTTGCTTTAAACTTCTCAACAACTTTATCCTCAGACTCTGTTCCTTGATCTTCATTGTGCTTTAAGTTATGTCCTTTAGCAAACCTATTAGATCTTGACAGAGTAGCTGTATATATACTGAAAAAATACACACTGGGATAACATTACTTTATACTATTTTGGTCAATTCTAGAAGGAATCAGTTCCACTGGATTTTATTTAGGGCTGTTAGAAAGGGGGAGAATAAAGGCAAGAATGTGTTACATATTTTTATTTGTGAGAAATATTGAAAACCATGTATAATTTTTCTTTCAAATGGCATAAAAACTCTGCTTTCGTTTGACACAGACTTGATGATCTAAGAAACGTTTGGGTATTTTCTGTATTTCTGTATTAGTAACCTTTTGAGCTCAGAAAAAGCATTTAATTAGCTTAAAATTGCACCAATTTCTTTATAATGAAAAATAAAGGATCAAAGATCAATTACTTTTAAAAAGGAAATTAAAATACATGCTGTTACTTGCTTCTATATATTTGAGCTAATAAGAGTTGGTTCCAGTAGTGCATTGCCTACAAATTTACATAAGTTTTTTTTTTCTTTTTTTTTCTGATTCTATAAATATATTGCAACCTACAGCAATGGTAGAAATGCTAAGAAATGTGTCTTACTGTGTCCACGGCTTGCAAGTGTCCTCTTCTGCATCAAAGAAATTATTTTCACGGCATTTCAATTCACATTTATAAGAATAGCTTCCATTCTCCAACTCTATAGACAGACAGACAGATTAGTCATTTCCTTTTGCGTAGATGTGGCAAATTTCTAATGCTATCCACACTCGTGAGGGATAAGGAGTAATATAGTCACCTTCCTAAAATAATGGCATTTCATTTTTCACCAAAAGTGAATTTGGCAAAAACAATCACCATTTCACCATCTGCCAAAAGATGACATGCAAAAATGAAATCACTTTTGACGAAAAAGTGATTTCCATTATTTTAAGAAGGTGACAATATGTAAATAGCTCTAGCCTAGTCGATGACACACAGATATCTCAGATGTCACCAGATAATTAATTTCTGATATGTCTGAATATGTCCACTCTCACCTGTCTTTATTGGTTCCTCTCCTGCGCTGCACTTGTTTTCCTCACAAAGTGAGCATGACTTGTCTGAGCACAGGAAACCAGGTCGGCACTGACAGTTTCCCTTTGTGGTTTTGGTACAGTTCTCGGCAAACCCTGCAGACAGACAAGAATTCCAACCTTTTTTTTAATTTGCTTTGAGTAACTAAGTTAGGTGAATTGCTATTGTACATGCAAAGTGTTACCTTGCTGGCATGAAGGGCATTTCTTACAACTTTTAAAGCCGTTGAAGTGTTCTGCATAAGTCCCTTCTGGACAGGCTATGCAGACAGTTTCCCGAGTTTGAGAGCAAAAGTCCTTCATATAAGTTCCTTCCAATCAAACAACACATTTTGTCAGCTCCAAGAATATTTTAATACTCAGTATATTTTATAAGTAATGTTATTATTAGATCTAACAACACGAAACACCTGCGCAAAACTATGCATTGCTTTCACGTGGTTTATGTAGGGCTTTAAAAATTTCAAAACTTTAACACTTACCAGGCTCACACTTGTTGCAGCACCGTCCATATTTTTCATACTGATTATCTCCACAATTTTCTTTCTCTCCTGTAGTCCAAGTGCTCAGTGAAAACACTATTATAAGTGCTCTGGAGAAGCTGAGATGAATCATTTTAGTCAGAGCTGCGTTTGTGTGTGTGGGATTTTATATTGGCTCTCTGCGTGACGTCACTGTCGGGGTTTCTTAACAAGAGGTGGTGTTAGACTTCAGGAAGTGAAAGACCACTCATCTCTACGAAAAGACATTCAGCAGCACAGGATGAATCAAATAGTTTTCACTGCAAATGTGTTCATCTTCATGTTTTTATAAATTCACTACAAATCTTTGCTTCAATATAACTTAACTCATGTGTTGTGGAGTTTGTGTATTAAAACATCATTTAAAATCTGTTGTAAGAATCCTAACTTTTAAAGTAATGTCGCACATACATTCACTGGCCACTTTATTAGGTACACCTTTTCAACAATTCAATATGTCAGCATTTCAGTTAGCTGTTTCATGCCAGCTACTCGATGCTCTACTGCGGCATGTAGATGTGGTGAAGATAACTTACTGTTGAGTGTCAGAAAGGAGACTGAACTGACTTAGGATGACAGGGCTGGTGTAAGTATCAGAAACTGCTAACAAGAAGATCAAAGAAGGATCTGAGAGAGAGTGAATGAAAAATACCTGTCGATGTCAGATGTAAGAGGAGAATTAGCCGAGTGAAGTGTGATACAAGTAAAGTCTTTGGAATAGCATTTCTGGACAAAGGACACATCTAACCTGAAGCTACAATTTTTAAAAGTGGACAATAAAAGATTGTAAAAATGGCCCCTGGTCCATCTGCAATATTTAAATAGTAGGAGCAGAGTTTGCTGTAAATTGATCCATTTCTACCTGGTATCAAAGGTTGAGTGTGCCGTTGGTGTGAGGGTGTGAGATATTTTTATTAATTGTTTTGCCCACTGAAGGTCTCTTAACACCAATGGAAAAGACAAAACCCACTTGAGTACTGGTTTTAATCATTCCCCTCATCATTAAATCACACTATCTCAATCTTTTGATGACTAGTTCAAGCAGGATTATGCACTATGCCACAAAGCTCAAATATTTTCAATCTGCTTTCTCGACAATGACAATAAGTTCACTGTACAGAAACATCCACAGTCATCAAAACTCAATCCAATTGAGCACTGAGTCGATGTGGTGGAATAGTAGATCCTCTGACAAACCTGAAGTAACTCTTTGATGACATTGTCACTACAGACCAAAATCTCTTCCAACTGTTACGCCGGATTCAACATGAAGCTTCATGAAGAATTCGAGAAGTTCTGTAAGTCGCCAGTGAGTGAAGTCGACCCTCTAAAAATCAAAAAACTGCAACCAGTTTTCCATTTGTTTAACTTATTTAACTGTGTAAAATTTTCCTTTACAACAAACCAACTTCTACATTTCGCAACCATCACCCACATACGTTTGAGCCCTAAAAGGAGGGTGTAGTTAACAGAGAGAGTGCCATTGTCTACAGCTACTGTACTCATACAACTGTTACTAATAATGCTTCCTGTGTCTGATCTTCATTGAGTTCATTGTCCCTCACGTAAAATGTCTATCAAACTGGATGAAAATTCTTCACAATCCATCAAAAGTGGCTTAATCAGGACAGTGTTTACTAAAGTCAAGAAATTATCCTTTAACTGGACCCATCATGAAACAATTATTTTTTTGCACATTTTTTACATTTCCATTTTGTTCTCTACTCCTTCTAAAAACAATCTAAGTGCTTAAAAACCCCTCTCAGTTGTTTTCTAGCAATAAGTTAATGTTATTTTATTGTTGTCTGGAAAATGAACTGTTTCAAAAACCTCCACATTATTAAGTCACAACCACAAAGCACTGCCCGTTACCTAGTAACGCTAGCTGAGCCCCCAATCCTCACCAAGCAACCCAAGCAGGAACTCAGGTATGTTTGTGAGCTGGTTTCACCGCTGCTATGCTGTACAATGGCTGCTGAAAAAGACAAGTGCTTTGCTCTGACTCAGGGTCTTGTCACAATTCCACATCCAAAATAAGTTGCTGCTTCCACAGCAGCAACTTATTTTGATTTACAGAGATAAGAGGAACTAACACAGCTCATTCTGAAAGCTCATATCAGAAGAACTGAGCAAAGTGAAATCTCATCATCCAAGAATGATTTTGTGCAAAAAAAAATGTAATGAACATGTTTTGTATAGCCCATAAGTGAATCCTAACTTGTTCAAGGAGGCATAAAAGATCACCTTTAACCTGAATTATTTTTATCAATCTCTGCTGTTTACTACTTTGTTCCAGTCCTTCCGTAACTCCTATAATATTATATGATGTTTATTATGAGGAAACACATTTTATTGAATGGTTTAAAACTTTATATTTCATTGAAATCCAGCCATAGTTGTTCAGGTTTTATTTTTATCCTTCAGGTTTTTATTAAAAAGTAAATGTCTCTCCCTGCAACCTTTGTCCTCTTTGTTTGTGACTGATTTATTGGAAATAGCAAACAATAAGGAGTATTTTTCAAACAATCTGGATTATTTTTCAGTTTCACAATGTTTTTCGACACTAGACCTATAAAATCCTGAAAGACAACATTTCTGAAGCACTATTACTGTACATGGCTTACAAACAAGCTTATTTTATGCAATTTATTTTGAAGAATAAGTTTTGATTTCAAAAGTCATTTCTTTTGGCACAATTTACATTATTTTTCATCTAAGCTCAAGCAAGGTAATTTATAGAGCTGAAAAAAAAATATTTTGGTGCCAACATCAAGTTCACACCAACCCCAGTTTTTTTTTAAATACTAAAATATGGTTAGTAGACTTCTGAGACATTAAAAAAAAATCTGTTTTGCTCTTCTGAAAGTGTAAGCGTGATAAAATCTCTGTGAGTAAGCTCAATGGGGGTATTTTTTTTGTCTTTTTTTTTTTGTTATTGCTTTTCTATGAACCTCTGTTAAAACAGTTTCCGATGCCCAGAACCATATGTTCAAGTCTGTTGCTGCATGTTGAGTTTTAAAGTTTCACAGACGTCAAAAGAACATTTGAACATCTGGTCTGCAAAAATCCAAAAATAATAATTGATTTGAACACCTAGTCCAAATCAATGAGGGTTTACATGTACTGAAAAATGACGTGTGAAATCTTGAGTATCACAGAGCGAGTTGGGTAGGTTTATTCAGAATAACTAACTTCTGTTAAGAATGTGTTAAGGCCATCCTCTCAATCAGGGTCCTGATGTGTGGTTTGGTTTTGTTTCGGGGGGTTTTGCACTATATACATTTTCACACAGGCATTCAAACATTACTGTTAACTGATAATGCATGTTACTTTATGGGTTTAATTAAATTATCTCCCTAAACTACGACTGTCTCATCTTGTTTACCTCTGTTTGATGCTGTCCTTGTGCTGGGCTGCAGCAGCTTTTAAATATACTTTCTGTCATGAAAGATACATTTCAGGCAGAATCTCAAAATAAAGTATTATTGTTTTGTGAAATAACCAGTTACATTTACTCAGTTACATTTACTTGAGTATTTTTAAAAGTACTTTTAAGAGTATTTTTCCTATACTTTTTACTTTTGAGTAGTTTTATTATGAAGTAGTGCTACTCTGACTTGAGTACCCACTGAATGAGAAGAACATGTTCTAATCAAAAATTCACCAGAGACAGACACAATCCTGCAGGTTTTATTAAGATTTAATTTGTTTATTTATTGAAACAAACTGATTTGGAAACATTTTCTTTTGCCTGATTTTGTTATTTTCTCCTACTTATGTGAATTATTGTTGTTTTTGTTCTTAAAATCCCAGAATTTTCACTTAACTTTATACTTTGGTCCATCTGATTATGTAGTTTGATCAGTTACTCAGAACTTGAATGGACTTTTTACAACATACTGTTTTTTACTCTTAAGTCATTTCTTGGATACCTACTTTTTGCTTTTACTTGAGTAAAAATACGTTGAAGTAGTGCTGCTTTTACTTGAGTACATTTTTTTGTCTACTCTGCCCACCTCACCTAAATTGAAGTTTTTGCAGCTGATATTCATCAACTAATCTTTCAAACTATTGAACATCTGACTTAAAGCTTGTCTTCTTTGAAGAACCCTCTAAAGAAAATGATAAAATAGCTTTATTATTGGTGCACTGGATTACATCTATAGTAAGAGAAATAATAATTGATCAATAAAAGTGTTCATTTGTTTTCTCATATTTTAAGTCTTATGATTCATTGACTATCGAAAATAAAAAATTGTTACCTTTCTAAAATAATGGCCTAAGTCATTGATTGTAAAAGGTAATTTAAAAAAAACCTAAAAGATGATTTAGGCAAAACAATATTACTTTTTGCAAAACAGTGAGTTAGGCTGTTGTTTTGTGAACTTGGTTGTAGTTTTGAAGAGAGCATAGGAGGGGAACAACATGGTTTCGCAGCCCCATTGTGTAGACGTACAAACTCCTCAAGTACGTGATGAAATGTAAAGCACACTGCTTTTAGCCTGCTGTCATTGTGGTCTGGCATACCTGTCTTGTCTAACCTGGGGTTTCCTGGCAAATGAAACTCAGACTCTAGACATGCTGAAATTAATCCTCAGTAAACCAAATGTTTGCACCATTAAATGGCAGAAAATTACTCTGAGCAATTCGACAACTCAAAAATCATTTAGGTTAAACATCAACTATACCAGTACATTTCATGAGGACAATGAAGCACAAAACCCGCCACAATCCATCAATCTCCAGCACCTCATCAGCCTTTAACCCACTCATCAGAAATTATTCATGTGGATTATTCATTGCAAAATTCTTGCTGTACCTGAAAACCTCCCCTAGAACAAAGTTAACTGAGCAATCTATACATTCTTCAGCAATTTTGCTTTCTAAATAAATATTGTTGATGTGTTTTGTGTGTTACTTTAATTAATGTCAAACCATGACAAAAGGCAGAAACGGACAATGTACAAACCGTCTGCGCTGCCTTGGTTGTGTTGTTGCTATGACCCAACAAACAAAATAAGGGTTTTGAAATGTTCTAGTTACTGTCTGAATGTATGAGATTTTTTGGCATAACCTCATCTAGGTGGTCAAACACAAAACCTCCACTACACTTCAATATAAAAGAGTGGAGAAAACATTCTTGTTGCATTCTTGCTGTAGCCAAGGATAACACAATGAGTTAGCCAGTAAAAATAATGCTGTTTCTTTCAGATTTCACCGTTTGTGTGTTTGAAGTAGGGTAAGGATTTTCCTCATTTTACCTTTGTTTACAAAGTGACACAAGCAAACTGTTTGGGATTAAGGAAAGTCTGCTCAGATATAAATTGTTCAGACATATTCTTGTCTGTTGGAAACTAAAATAATCCACTGGTCACAGGAATAATCCCTTCTCAATGTGGCTGCATGACTCACCCAGACTAGCTTCATGTCAGTAAAAGTGAAACCTAGAAACGACCAACGAGTGCCTATGTCTGAGATTTGTAGGAACATGTCCTTAGGTGTGTGGATATTGAAACGGACAAGCAAGAAGCTAAACTGCAATCAATGTTTCAAAAAACAAAATTTAGGTCTGAAGTAATGTATTTTTTGTCAAAAAACTCACAGTTGGTCCATCTACAAAACAAAGGTGTAAGATTTTCTGTCCTGCCCTGACTGTGTAAAATCTAAGGAGTACCTCAGCGTTTAAGTAGTGTTTGAAATGTGAAAACACTGGACTACTACTTGGTGCTTGTTGGCGTGTGCTTATTTAGAGACAAACAAGAAACTGCACTGAAATCAATATTCCTCCATAACTGTGAAATGAATCTTTGTGTAACAAGTTTATGAACTTTGTACATAACGTAAGTATATTCCGTCACACAGGTGTATATTGCAGCTAAGATCTTTTCAGAACATCCCAAAAAATAATAAAACTTCACTTTAAAAAGTGTATTTGGGCTGCAGTTCATCTAATGGACTTATTTACATTAATTTCACTTAATTCTTTTGCTTTTGCTATGACAATTTACTTTTTGTGTTCATTTAACTCAAAACCTACAAATCTTTAACCTAAAGGAACTTTTCACTTTGTCTTTACTTAAAACATTTGAGTTCAACGTCAGTTTCATATCTAACCAACCAACTCAATTTATTATGATCATCCAACTCAATTCACTAAGTCTTTCCAACTCAATTTTATAAGTTTTTATAACTTAATTCATAAGGGGGTATAACATGACAAATTTAAGTTACTCTTACTCAAATCATTTATTTTCTTCTAATAAACATTTAAAATCTCTTTGACTTAATTCTACAGAATGTCAACTCAAACTTTTAAGTAGTTCCAAACTAAATGTTAATACTCTTTTTACAGTGTCCTCTAAATACACAAATCTTTTCCTTAAATGACCTTTTTACTTTGACTTTTCTTGAAATAATTAAGTTCAATACCATATTTGTATCCCTCGTCTGACTCCATGACTGCAGCTAACCAGGGACAGATTCCCTGGTAAGTGAGTGTGGCTCTGTGGGTAGAGTGGTTGTCTTGTGATTGGAAGGTTGACGGTTTAATTCCAGCTCCCTCCTGCCACATGTCAATGTGCCCCTGGGCACTTAACTCCAAATGATTTGTGCATTAAGAGAATGTGACTAAAGTGCTTTCAGTGGTCAAAATGACTTGAAAAGTGCTATATAAGTTTATTTACCATTTTGAATGTAAACTAAATGATTTGAGTAAGACTGACGTAAATCTGTTATACATACATACTTAATAAATTTGTTAAAAATAAATTAACAAATTGAGTTGGATAATTATAATATATTGAATTGTTTAATCTTAATAAATTAAGTTGGATAAACTTTATAAATTTAATTGGATAAACTTAAGTGAATTGCTTGTTACCTATAGAAACAATTCAATTAAGTTGGTTCAACTATTTTCTTTTTAGAGTGTTGGAATAAAAGTGATAAAAAAAGAACAGATATATTTGAACTGAAGGTGGAAAGAAGTCAAAAGGAAAATGGTTGGCTGGCAAAATCAAATTTAAAATTGAAACATCAAGAGAAGTTGTAGCTGAACACTTTCAGCGAAACGGAAATCAACGTTTAGCTGTGGTTGTTCATATTCTCCAGCTAAGGTTAGCATGTCTGAGTGACTCAAGCCACAATAGATTAAGATCTTTTTTACATGATGTATTGTGCAAACACTTGAAGTTAAATTTGTTCATTTACTCCAAGTCTACGTGAATAAAAGACTATATTTGAAAGTGGACTAAAACATGGCTTACTCTGTGTGTGGCATTATAGAGATTTAGATTAAACTCTTTTTTTCCCCATACTTTATCGCAACTAATTGTGATTTGTAATTTTTTCCCTCTGTCTATCGGGACCAGCTCATGTTCCATCAGTAGGTTGCATCTGGTTTGGTGACAAGCCATGCATCTCAAAGTTGACCTTTCCTTCACAGCAGTGATGCCTTAAAGCTGATGCTTTGCAGTGAATCAGAAGAGCTGGCTCACTCACTGAGAGTGATGGAGTCACTTTCAGTCTGGCTCATGGCAGAAATTTGTTTTAATTGGCAGCACAGCGGCCTTGTGGCAGGTCTAAAGTGAGAATATCTGATCGCACCACATCATGTGAAAACAGAGAGGGGAACAGATGCGACAGTCAGGTGGATAATCTGTCCGTCCCCTCAGTCAGTGGACACTGGTGAGGAGGAAAGTATGCTGCTAAAACTCTAGAAGGATCTTGCTGCAATTTCAAATTATTGGGTTAGTTTGGTTTCTGAGTTTGGTTCTGTTTCTGTTATGGTTCTGTTCTGAAGATTTTTCACCAGTGTTTTGTTGTGGTTGTTGTTGTTGTTTTTTGTTAAATGAAAATTAAAAGTTTGACTGAAAGGTTACACAAAATTAAGAATGTCAAAAAATGTAACAGAACAAATACATAAAATTAGGCAATCCTAACCCAATAACCCTAAAAGTCATATCAACATGCAAAATATTAATATTTGCTAATTAGTAACCGCTTGGGAGACTTCTTTGTGACCTGTACCTCAAGAGTTTCCCGTCACTATATCCCCGTCTATGCAAAAAAACCTGATACCCAACAACACAAGCCCACACAGATACAGACGTAACTTCTGACTTTTTAAAATCTAACTAAAGCAACATTCAACTTAAGTTACAGTCACGTCTTCTGCTGCACATCTGTGGTTAACAGAACAACCACACATTCAGCCTTCTTGTGTTTCGCTCACGACACAATTACATCAAACTGCCTCCTCAGACTTTCTCTAATTAAACAAATGTCACAAGTGCACTCCACTCAGCTATCACTGCAGACTGGACCAAGAAAAGGTCATTGATAGAGAAAAAAAATATATAGGTGAGAAAAGTGGAGGGAAAAAACTACAGCTAGTCTCCCTTGGCCTGCACAAAACAAAATAACGTAAAATATATTTGTAAATCTGTAGGAGCAAGTGTTTCATATTTAGTAATATGTTCCTTGCACATGATTTCTTGCACAATTATTTCAAGGTGTAAGGATAAGCGGCTACACTTTTAAGTGCATTCACCCAACCACAACAACAACAAACAATCAGCCCAAATCTCAGTTTCTGCTGAAACTTGTCTTGAAGCATATAAAAGCACACAAGTGCACTAAAACAAACAAAAAAGAATGTAATACAGGAACTGTATTGCAAATAAGCTTGTTTACATGCATTTGTGCCAAAAAGATAAGAAAAAACATATTTTAGTGACCCGCTGGGGAACGGTTGCTCCACCAGCTTCATTGTTCGAACACATGTAATGTACACTCTAAAAAGAAATTAGTTCTTTTTAAAAAAGAAAGAAATTAGTTGAACCAACTTAATTGAATTGCTTAAATTGGTAACAAGCAATTAAGTTTATCCAACTTAATTTATTAAGTTTAACCAATTCAATATATTATAATCATCCAACTCAATTTGTTAATTTTCTTTTTTAACAAATTTATTAAGTATGTTTAAGATGACAAATCTAAGTCAGTCTTACTCAAATCATTTAGTTTACTTCAAATAAAGAAGTAAATTAAGAAAGGACATCTTTTTTCAATGGGTTTTTGCCTGAGGCAGCCTTTATTTGAGCATAGTTATTCAGGAAAGTGGTCAGTGACAGAGAAGAAGACCTGCAGCTAAGGTCATCATGTCAGGCATCGAACCTGCGAGGGCTGCGTCGGGGACTGGGTCCTTCTTATGGACTGATCTGCCCCTGCGCCAGCACAGCACCCTTGTTGGTACACAATCTGTCCCTGGTAAGCTTGAGTCATGGGGTCAGACTACAAATATGGTATTGAACGTAATTATTTCAAGTTAAGTCAAAGTGAAAAGTTCCTTTAGGTTAAAGATTTGTAAGTTTTGAGTTAACTGAATACAAAAAATAAGTTGTGCAAAAAACTTTTCTCTCTGAAAAGCAAAAGAATTACCGTATTTTCCGCACTATAAGGTGCACCAGATTATAAGGCGCATCTTCAATGAATGGCCTATTGTAAAACTTGTTTCATATATAAGGCACATCACATTGTAAGGCGCATAAAATAGACGCTACAGTAGAGGCTGGAGTTACGTTATGCATCCACTAGATGGAGCTGCACTAAAGTGAATATCAACAAAACAGTCCGACTCGGGTCGGCGAGGAGAGTCTTCCGCGACTGGAATGGGGCGGCCGGACGGTGGTCACCCTTCTCCGTTTGTGCACAGCATGTTCATGGAGAACGTGGTGCTAAATGACCTGCAAACGACCTGATTATCAGGTCAGTAGGTAGGTAGGTCAGTCAAACTTTATTAACAAACCAGCGTTCTGACAACTATCCCAGCATGCACCGCGTGCTTCTTCTTCTACGGGAAGAAATTAAGTCGGCAGCTGCTTACCGTAGTTGCTAGACCTGTTGTGGCTCAATATTGATCCATATATAAGGCGCACCGGGTTATAAGGCGCACTGTCGGCTTTTGAGGAAATTGAAGGTTTTTAGGTGCGCCTTATAGTGCGGAAAATACGGTAAGTGAAATTAATGTAAATAAGTCCATAAGATGAACTGCAGCCCAAATACACCTTTTATAGTGTAGTTGGCTTTGAAAACCAAGCAGATTGTGATGCATGCTTGTGAAAGGGGCATCTGGAATCCCTTTGTGCATTGTCAAATCTATGCAATATTCTATACTTGTTAGGATTCGGGTTAGTGTTAGTGCTCTGTCCTATGGAGGATCTTCGGGGGAGAGTTCTGACAGGCTGGCGCACCAGCAGCTGATTCCAGTGATTGACTGGTGGACCTTTTAAGAAGCAGTGGAGCAGCCACTCATTTCTCGA
>CAEGAF010069412.1:0-50657 GCA_903067075.1 Micropoecilia bifurca | reverse complement strand
TGACTGTGGGTAGGATTAGCACATATATATTGAGCAAATAAATTACCATGTTTACATTCAAATATTTCTTTATGCATGTAAAAGCAAACCTTGATTGAAGCAAAGATGTCAGAAACTAAAAACTATTGACTGTATTTAGGAAGAACTTCAGGTTGTTAAATTATCAACTTGGATCATCATCCTTTCTTAAATACTTTTTAAAAAGTATGTTAAATTACAGGAAACTTCTGACGGAAATTCTGTAAAAAAAACAAACTGAAAATATCCTGGCAGAGTGTTACCACGACATTTTCTGTATTTTTATTTTTTTCAGAATTTCTATCAAAATATTTTCCATAATTTAACAGTTTTTATGTCATATTCACATATTTTGTTTACCCAAAACCTGTCTTTTTAATGTGTCTTTTCTGATATATTCACAAACATTTTTTTTAAAAATATGTTTGTCTTCCAAAACATTGAAGATTGTATTCTATACCATATATTAATTATAGTGTAAAATATATTAAAGTTAATGTATTTAATATATTCTTGACATAATTTTGAAACAAAACTAAATTCTAAGTCCACCGGAAATGTAGCTATAGACAGTGGAGCAACTACACATTACTTAGGTGGATGCTTTTTTTTAAGAAACAGAATTCATTGGCGCTAAACATAAATTCATTAAGTACCAACTCTAAATAAAGACATTTCTCTTCTCAAAAAGATTTTATTTTCCAAAAACTAAACTTCATAATTTGATGTGTTTCATGAGCTCAGTACCGTAGCATTTTTAAAATCATCACATTTTGATCCAGTTGGTCCACTTAACACACATTTACCATTTACAAGTGTTTGATTTTTCTATGAAACTAAACAAACACGGACATCTCCATTTTTCTAACCCAGCAGATGTTATCCGTGAATTTAACTCAATAATTTATCATTGCACAACTGAAAACAGTTTGTAAATTTTATTTCTGCCCCTCGGCTCTTTGTCTGCGGATCAGATCAGAATAAAGTCCTCCTTTGCTCAGCAGTTCCAAATGTGTTCCAGCCTGTGTGAAAAGAACAACTTGTTAGATAATGCATTGGGTAGATGTAACATTACGACAAATTTCTAAAAATTTAACTATAAGTATGTCGTTTGGGGGTTCATTTTGAACTCCCTCATGAGCCAATACATTTAATTGAGTGCCGATGCTTCTCCAAATCCTCACCTCCACAATGCGGCCATTGCTCATGACACAGATTAGATCAGCCCCTTGGATAGTGCTCAGTCTGTGGGCGATGATGAGCACAGTGCGACCCCTGGTGGCCCTGTCCAGCGCCTCCTGCACCACCCGCTCGGACTCTGCATCAAGGGCGCTGGTGGCTTCGTCGAGCACAAGGATGCTGGGGTTCTTGATCAAAGCTCGGGCGATGGCAATCCGCTGTTTCTGGCCACCTGATAGCGCCACGCCTCGCTCACCTAGATATAGAAACCTAGAAGCTTAGAATGTACATGCAACACAGCGTTTAAAAAGAGATTAAGCTTAAATGGCAGCACGTACCAGCCATCGTGTTATAGCCATCTGGGAAGCTCATAATGAAGCGGTGAGCATTAGATTGCTTTGCTGCACTAATGACCTCAGCATCTGTGGCACCAGGCTTCCCGAAGCGGATGTTCTCCATGATAGATGATCCAAACAAAACTGGCTCCTTCAAACGGAAGAGAGAATACAATGACACCTACATTTAAATCTAGACAGACGTTTAAACACATTAACTATTCTCTGTGTTGATTATTAAGCATTTTATATGTTATTTAAGGTAAATACAGTCAGGTGGATAAAACAATCTACCTGATTGATGAATCCGATAACTTGGCCCCTAAGCCAGGCCAAATCCAGCGTGCGAATGTCGAGCCCATCCAACATGACCACACCGTTGGTTGGGTCGTAGAAACGCTCCAGTAAGGACGCCACTGTGGACTTACCTACAGGGTTTAACGTTTATGAGCAAACCTTGAAGTCATTTATGTCACAAAATGAAATGTAATGGCTGATCTGTCAGAATACCCCCTCCAGATTCGCCGACAATTGCAACAGTTTTACAAGGTGGCAGTGTCAAACTGAACTTCTTCAGGACTTCATGGCCGGGTCTCGTTGGATAACTATTGATGCACAAAAAAATAAGAAGTTTTCTCATGTTATCTAACAACTTTATTCAGTTCTTAGAAGTGTAGAAGATGTTAAACCTGAATGAAATGTTCATGAAGTCCACTCTTCCAATCAGAGAGTGGAAGGGGATGCGTCCTCCCCCAGACAGGGGAATGGTTGGCTTTAAAGACAGGTATTCAAAAACCCGGGCCCCAGCGCTCATCCCTCTCACCACCTGCACAAAAATTTCATTCCACAGGAAACTTTAGAAGCAAAAGTAACATTTCAAGAATTTAGACGACATACACTGTACAGTACAGTGCCTTGCAAAAGTATTCATATTCCTTGAAGTTGTCCACACTTGTCGTCTCAGAGCTAAAAGCCTCAATATATTTTAAAGAGATTACACTGTCTTAATGGCAACATGAAAAGAAAATGAAAGCTGCTTTTTAAAGTTCTTTTTACAAATACAAATCTGAAAATTATACTATGCACAGATGTGCAGCTTCCTTCACTTGCAGCTTTTTTTGCAGGGCACAGAACTAACATGTAACTTTAACTTACCTGTCCAAAAAGGATGGAAATACTGGCCAAGGACCTGAGCACAAAACAGACATATCATTCATTACTGAAATAAGTTGAGTTTCAACAAGTGCCACCAACTTTTTTTATTGTGAATCGGATGAAGAAATAAACATGGTGAGTCTCATACCTCTGAACCGTCTGTGAAGCAACCAAGAAAGACATCAGGTCTCCAGGAGACATATCATTACTTGAAATTAATGTCCCTCCAGCAAAAATAGTTCCCAGCACAATGCCTGTTTGAACAGCATCAGAACACTAGAATTATTGAAGATCTGACAAATATTGTGTCCAACAGCAACAACATAAACACTCACAGTTCAACGCCACATTCGACAAGCCTTGGAAAACTGCGATGCCTCCACCAAGATTTTCATTCATTTCACATGATTTGTCGACTTCGTGTGCATACAGTCTGAGGAGAAACATAATAAAAGACTAAGTATAGTTAATTTTTAAGAATGATTTCAGAATGTGCTTTTGCTCACTGGAGTTCTCGTTCCTCCATAGCAAAAGCTTTCACTGTCCGGACGTTACCCAGAGCCTCATCTGCCACCTCTGTTGCTTTTGCTACCTGGATTGGAACAACAGCAGAAGCCAGTTGGATAGTAAATTAAACAACATTTTTGAAAATATTTTTTTATGGCTGATTTTGATAGCAAACAACAAGAGTTAACATACAGAAGTATTCGTAGCCCTTGAAGTTTTCAGATTTTGTCACATTATAGTCACAGACTTGAATCGGTGTTGTTGGATTTTTATGCAAAAAAAGTCCAACAGTATCCAACAGTATTATAAAGTAAAAAAGCACATTGATAGTGCCTTTCAAAATTATTTAGAAATAAAAATCTAAATAGTGTAATGTGATTTGTATTGAGCCCCACTTAGTCACTACTTTAAGGACATTTTTTTGACATTGTTTCTTGTAAAAAAAAAAAAAAAAAAGCAAGCTCAAGAACACTGGGTTGATTTAGTTTGTGAAGATCACTTGTCAAGTCTTGCCCAGATTCTCAATGTGATTCAAGTCTGGACTTTGACTAGGCCACAAATGCTATTTTGCTGCATTGAGTGTTTGTTGGGTGTCGTCCTGCTAAAAAGTGAACCTCCACTGAAGTCTCTTGCAGATTGTAACTGGGTTTCTTTCAGGATTTCTCTACAATTAGAAATGTCTTTTTTCTCCATCAACTATGACCAACTTTCAAACCCTGCTGAGATAATGTCTCTGTAGCAAGAGGCTACCACCATGTTATACCAGCGGGTTTCTGATGACCACTGCTAACCACACAAAGCTCTGCATGTAGACCATATGGTTCAATTTCGCTCCCATCTAATCACAGCACTGATATGGAAAACTTTAAATAAAGACGTTAATATCGATGGAGTGATAGTGATAGGAGTTTGTCCTGTAACAGGTGGGTTGCTTGAAAATATTATACATGGTAAACGTTTCATAAATGTGTCATTATGTACACACATATCAATACCATACCATCACTTACTTTTGTTTGCTCCATGTGCTAACATGGGCTTTTGCTAGAAGGATTTCCTTGCGTCAACATTTTCTTCAAAATGCAGGTCGCCAAAGGAACAAACATCCTAGATAAAGAGTCCATGCATTCTTTACTTCATCATCCTGTTTCCATTCTATTCTTCGCTTTAGCATCCGTTTCCTGTTATCCAAGTAAGCAAGCCTTGGGTCATACAAAGGTGTGAACACTTTTCTTTAGGGAATCCCATATCAGAATCTATTTCCACATGTTTGACCATTCCCCTACTTTGCCTTCACCAGGAAAGGTTTCTTCTGTATCCCGGTTTTTCAATTTGAATACTTTGTGTTGGTCATTCAAATAAAATCCGTATAAAATACACTGAAGTTTGTGGTTGTAACATAACCAAATATGTAAAAAAATAATAATCTAACAGTATAAGTATATAAAATATTACCTGTTCTTGAGCAAGACGAGATAATTTGCGCAGAAATGAACCAATAATAGCTCCTGCTCCCACAAGACATGGGAGGACAACCACTGTCAAGCCTGTGAGCTTGGGGGAGATGATATAGAGAGACACAAAACACCCGACTGTCTGCGTGATGCTCCGCAGACCCTGAAAATATACAAGATGGGAAAATGGTTGCAATTTTTATATGGGATATGTGACCAAAATGCTGACTCAAGCTTGTGAAAATACCTGAGAAATAACCAATTTAAAGGAAGACTTGAACTCCTGAATGTCAGCAGTCAAACGGTTTACAAGCTGCCCGGTTTTATTGGCGTCAAAGAAAGCAACATCTTGCCTGTTGGGGGAAAAAAAAGGAGTAGTACTTAGGTCTGAAAAGTGACTTTGCTTGAATATGCTTTAAAACAGTGTTCAGAGTCAACATTGTAGAATATATACCTTATCAGGGAAGCAAAGAGTGTTTTCCTCATGTCTGCTGCCACTCTTTCCCCTACCCTCGACAGTAAGATGATGTAGCCAGTTGTTAGCAGGCCCTGCAAAAGATTTGATGAAGGACCAGAACAACAGACCACTGAACCTTTGAAATATGTGACATCTCAATTTTTGCATGCAAATGTTAAAATGTACTCATGTTGGAACCTACATGCAGTTCTGTGAAAATATGTTCAAGCCCCTGTAACTTTTTCACATTTTGTCACATTATAACCATATGTCCATGTCTATTTGCACAATTGCAAAATTATTGTTACCGCAATATCACTGTACACAATATATATAAATAACAAACTGTGCAGACTGATGTAAGTGTTCATGTACCGAGAATTCAGGCTCTCTAGCCTGTAATATATTTAGTGACACTTAAAGCAACATAAATAGCTTTATATTGTAAAGAGATGGTAAGAAGGTAAATTCAGTGAGAACCTACAACTAAGTTGTTTCAAAGACAAAGCCAAAAACAGTGTTGTTAATAAAACACTGTTGAGATAGAAATGTTACATTTCATTTCATTTTTCCAGAAACAGGATAGACTAGTCCTTATCTGGGGTTAGTCTCAGTTTGGCTAAGAATACAAAGCAGAGAGCTGTTTCCATTGTTTATTTATTAGTTTACTTACCAAAAGCCTTATCGCTATAGCAATCTTTGCTGATGTTATCGCATATCATGTTTTTCTAATGTTGTGAAGCCCTACTCCAGATGAGTAAATCAAATAGAAGTATAATATAAGCATGCAGAAAAAAAATATGGGAAAATATGTTTCTTGGAGCATTGATTTAGAGGGTGAAGAATTTTCAGATTTTTACTGATTAAAATGTGTAATAGAAAAAAAAATGTAGATGCATTTTCACGTTTAACTGTGCAATAATATATGTTGCTTAATCACATAAAATTATAATACAAAACAGTAAAGATTATGGGCTAAATGCGAAATAATACAAAAATGCATCAAGTACAAATACTTCTGCAAGGAACTGTATTTTTATGGGTGCACTTAACACATACTACCCATAACAGTACAGCACAGAACTTTGACTTAAACTTCAAAACTGTATCATGCATTTATAGATGTTTTGTACGTACCTGGATGGCATACAGTCCAAGTAGTTTCACAGCAGGACCTTTGATCTCGTTGACGTAGGTACCTGAATGTTCTCTGAGGTAACGCGCCACAACATTTACTAAATCACCAAGCATTAATGGGATTTGAATGTTCAACAAAGCTGCACCAAAAGCAAGCTGAAAAGAGAAAATGCATTTGCGGTTGGAAATTGCAGTTTTTTTATCATTGCAATCAATTTTAAATGAACCAGTTGAAGCTCACCACAACAGCACCGATGAGCGCAAACAGCTGCGGTTTGACAAATTCCCACAGGATGTGCCATTTGAAGTCAGGCACAGAGTCTTTGAGGATAATCTCCTCTGGAGTGTTGTTGTTGACATCTGCCTCACAGCAGGCTACACGGCAGAACAGGCGTGCTGAAACAGTGAGGACCGCAGGTCCTAGGATGAATTTCAAACCGAGCGATTTGGATGTCCGGGAGGAGGAGTGGTGGATGGCTCTCTGAGTCAGGTTCCAAATGCGGTGCAAAGGATTGCCAGGTGGCTGTGTGGAGGTGTGTGAATGAGCTGTGTACCACCTGCATCAGAAGACGTTACAAATATAGTGAGGGGGTAAAATTACTAGCATGAATGAAGGCATATGAGAAATATGAAGACATTTTCTGGATATTTTTAGTTATAAACAACTGAGATTGAGTTGTTTATCTAGGTAGTCAAAGTATATGTCCCCCCCCAAAAAAAAATCAAGAATTATTTTTCACATTTTAGCTATCAAAAACATTATTTTTAAAAATCATATACACAGAAGTCTTAGACAATGAAATTTAAAAGTGGCCTGTTTTTTTCTGGACATCTTTTATGAGAAATAGAAACATACTCCAAATCAAACATTCTCCAATTCAAGTATCCTTTTCCATTTTCCAAAATATATGAAAATTGCTTGGAATTATTATGTTTCCCCATTTGTTGTCAAGTCAGCTGTTGCACAAA
Source organism: Micropoecilia bifurca (assembly GCA_903067075.1). Lineage (NCBI taxonomy): Eukaryota > Metazoa > Chordata > Actinopteri > Cyprinodontiformes > Poeciliidae > Micropoecilia > Micropoecilia bifurca. Next base: position 43,446 of record CAEGAF010069412.1, on the reverse strand, counting down.
CAAGAATTTTTGAGGGCTCATGAGCTACAGAATGATATGGCAAACATATAAAACAACAGACACATTAACAGTTTATAAACATAATTTTTTAGAAACTGATAAATTAGTAAAGTAAAGTAATAACTACAGAGGAAAAACATGCACTTGATCATCCTGCATGAAATCTAAGGCCAAGATTTCAAAACTTTGCCTTAGAGTTTTGAAATCTCTAAAGCCAAGTTATATTTACTGATTCATAATTGTGTCACTCTTTCAGATCAGAGAGGGTTTTTTTTAAATGTATGTCACGTACTGACTTGACAGATTACCCTTTATTAAACATTAAAGGACAAATCATTGCCCTTGATTAAGTAATTGCTAATATTCTTCTTTTGTCTGGATTACAAACTCAAAGCTATTCGCTCCAAATATTATCAAACTGCTTTGGGCCAGTGGTACCACTTAACGTGCAATTAACACAGTTAGCCTAATACAAATCTGACATTAGCTAATCTGGCAACTGGTCACTTCAACCTACCGTGAGAGTTTCCATTTCCCCCCTGTCTTATTGGGCATTGAAGAAAAAGAGAGTGATCGGGAACAAGCAGTGACGCACAATCTGGAGCACAGAAGCTGGGACATTTTTTAACTTTAGTTCGGCAATAAATAACTCAAAATGTTCACGTAAATGTGGAGTTCAATAATAATCCCACGGCTCCATGCAGGCTGCCATACTGACGCTGACGGATCACCGCAAAGACGCAGAGGAGGATTAAAGGTCGCGTGAGTACGTCAACGTCCTCGCCATATTGTGAGGGGCACGTTCTTCTTTTTAACACAGGAGTTTTAGCCATAACCAGACACTGAATAATAAGTAAGTCAATAAAAAATGATAATATAATGGGATTATTCTTGTGAAATAAATGCTAAATAAAAAATAAATAATTATCATTATTACTAATATCTAAAAAAAAAAAAACGTTGGTTTTAAAGATAGGGTTCGGGTACCACATTCATCCCTCAAGTAGTTGTTTTTACTAAGCAAAATAGAAAAAAAAGCTAAATTGAAATATGTAGTTTTCTATAATTTCTAAAACAGTAAGCAAATTTAAGAACATTTTACTGTTTTTCGTTTTTATGCGGTTTAATTGTTATACGCATAGCTGTTAATTATTTGTCTGTAATGATTATCATAACAAAGTAAATATTACTTCATGAAAAATCAATATATTAAATTTTTTTGTTTGTTTGATAATCTTAAACTTATCAGCTAAAAATGCCAATACACTTTAAATGATTATTGTAGTGCAGTATTTAAGTCTGTAGTAGATAATAACACTTATTATCTGCCAAAGCTACAACTACCAGACGGAAATGATACAATGTCAAGCGGAAGTGACGCTAATGGTGTTTTGTTGACATTTGTTTGTGAAAGACAAAAAAACAGTAGGCACGCGTGTGGGATCCGCATATATCTGTTGGGAATCAACTAACTGAGAGACTGAAGAGCGAAAAATAGTTACTGAAAGACTTGAGTGGGTTTTTAAAGGAGGTCATACAAAGACTTATCTCAAACCAAACCAGAAAGAAGATCAGGATCAGCATCAGGACAGAGCAAGTCGGGAACAAAACAAACCGTGTCACCCTGACTACACACGGGCTGAATCATTTACAAGCTAACCGGCTGCCACTCTCTCGATTTTACTTGACATCTTTTATAAACTCAACTAGCATTCAGGACTAAACTAACAGAGGCAACGCGCTCTAAAGTCTTAACTCAAACCCTGTATTTACGTGTAATCATGTTTTTTTAAGGTTATTCAAGCGCTGTCGGTCAGTCTAGCTAGTTAGCAACTTAATGTTAGCTTTTCTTACCCTTACTTGAACTGCTTGAGCTGCTTATTGGCTACAGAATGTAGCCTCGGCTCTCTGTCTCTGCTCGTTTCGTGTTAGTGTTCGGCTGTAAACAGTTTGGGGACTAAAGAATGAGGCACAATGGCGAACTTTGAAGCCTACCAGGAGTATCAGAGAATTGAGGACTACGAGGAAGACTCTCCACCAGGAGAAGAAGACTTATTGGTCCATGTCCCCGAAAGTCTAAAAGGTAAACGTAGCCATTTTTGTTACTACTGCATAGATATAAAAACACAGCCCTATCACGATTATCTAGTCATCTAAAATGACTGGATGCAGCTGTGTCATAGTTCCTCACTGAGGATGACTCGTGTCTCAATTTTTCTTGCAGACTCATGGCACCATATCAAGAACTTGGACAACTTCTTTACAAGAATATCCTTTGAAATCATGGCTTTCTAACATAAACTGAAGCAAATCAGTGGTCGCAATGGAAGTGTTGGGTTGTGTAATGTTTACCTCTGTCGGATTGCAAAACAAGTGGCCACGTGAAACAAATATGAGAAGGAAAAACATGCTCTCCCCACAGTACTAAAGAACACATCAACCCACAAACCCTTTTTAGAATTACAAGTTTTGTTCGTTTCCTCTGTATGTGGCAAATGTATATATTTTTTAATATCTTGATTTTAATTCCTTGTAGTTATATTTTTATTATTTTATTTTTGTGCCATGTTTTGGGTGGGTTTGGATGTGGTTGTTTTTTGACTGTAGCCTATTCATACAGCCATTTCTCACTTACACATTGTGATTTTTACCTTTCTTTGACCTTTACTTGTTTCCTTTAAGCGTTTGCTATACACTTGGTAACTACCTCTAATCGATGATCAGCAAGTTAGAAATCCCTTAATTGTCACGAAGAACACTGGATGACATTTATCCGGTGGGTTTTTTCAGGGTAATATTTAAGGGGTTAAATTATGAAACCTTAGATATTTTTTCCTATTAATTAAATGTATCAAAACTAAGACTTCCTACTATCTTCAGTCTATAAATGCATTATCTGACTTGATGGTCTTTGTGCTTTATTGAGTTAGACATTCTTTAATATGGATGATATTTTTATTTCTTCTTTTTCAGTGGGTTATCAAAAAATGTTGATCATATTTTTTCTGTGGAAGTGAACTATGGACTTCTGTATTGATAATTCTCATTCAGAAATAGAGGTCAGAACCCACAGAAAAGTGGAATTTAACATCATCTAGGAAAAGCCTCATGAGTCTTTTGCTATTCATAAAACTGCTAGAAAGAATTAATGTGTTTTTGTTGTATTTTATTATTTGATCTGTCAACTTATTAATATGTTTATTGTAGATTACCTATATCAGGTTTTCCTTAACCATCGTCCTCACATCTATCACTATCATCAAAAAAATGGCTTTGCCTGTATGATGGTGTCAGAATTCTTTGAACTCATGTAAGTATAAAATTGTAATAATATTTTGCAAGATGCAGCTTTGGTCACAGTGTCGTACGTTTTATTTAAAAGAGCGTACTTGTTTTCAGTTAAAGTAGCAGTCTTTTAGTGGCGTTGGTTTTCTGTGATTTTTATGGTGAGAAGTGACTGTCACATGCTCTAGTGGAAACAAGATCAGTCTTGTCTTCATTTATGCATGATTCTCAGAAGAATCGGTTCTCTTTAGGTGCTACATTTATCCTTTTTTAATATTTCAACATCCATCTTGCGGCAACACCCTCCACATTTAGAAAGCCTTAAAATACTTATCTTTGTTGCAGCAGCATCATTTTATACACGTAGACATTTCCGATGTTTAATTTGAACCTAAAATCACCAGCTCTTCCCTAATTTGCATCCCTTAGATTTTTAGCCAAAGTAAATGTAATGTTTTAAAAATATATTTATTTATACTTCACAATGTTGATTAGAGTGTCTGGGAATGTTTGATTAATCTTTTTTTTTTCCTGGGGCCAATTTCACTCCATTTCAAAATAATATCCAGAGCAATTTTTGTCAAGATGTTTACCTCCTGTAGTTTTACTAATTGATCACTTATTGTCGTGCCCTTGTAAAAGTTAGAAATGTGTTTCAACACAATTAATCACTGTGAAAAGTAATGCAATTCTCCTTTTCTTCCTTCCAGTCAGTTTCTGTTTGTTGTCACATTCACTACGTTCCTTGTCAACTGTGTGGAGTATGATGTCCTCTTTGCCAATCGAGCAGTGAACCACACCGGACAAGGCCAGAACCCTTACGAAAGAAACAAAGTGACGCTTCCAGATGCCATCGTACCGAGCCAGCAGTGCACACAGAGGTACAGATAAACAAACACCAAAGAAATCACAGTGACGGTATAGACATTTCGTTTTGTTTTTCTTGCAGAGATAAAATGACTTTAATCTGTCACATTCACATTAAGTCGTATCTCCTGTGACTGTTCTCTCATTTCCCCCAGTCTGATGAGATGCTTTGTTCTCGAGCTGAGTGCAGGATTAGAGACTGGCCTTTAGAGAGATTCCATTTGTCAGACTTACTTTCGCAGCTGCCCAGTCTAATATAGTTCCAATTAAATAGCGTGACTTTATTTCTTAGGGGGCTGAACTAGATGTGGCTGTGGACGGCAAGATACGGTCAGTTTCCCAGGGTAAGAGTATTGAGCAGGCAGCTATTTTGCTGGTCTCTATGGAGATTAGTCATTTAATGAAGAGGTCTTGGTGTAGATTTTTATCTGTAAGGCTTGGCAGTGAAGGTTCCTTAATATATACTGCAGAGATTTGAGAGCTTATTTTTATAAAAAGAATTTTGGCTTGTGAATGGCCTGTACTTGTATAGAGCTTTATCAAGTCCAGAGTACCACAAAGCACTTCACACTACATTCAGTCACCCACCAATTCACACATATATTCACAGGCACATAATATTGGTACTAATATTGCTATCATTTTCAGTGTTGATTTTTTAAAAATGACATTTTCCTTTGCCATGTCATGGTTAAAATAAAGACAGATTTGTTGATGTTAAAATCAGTTTTACTCAGAGCGAGCCAGTGTTTATTCACGATACTCCAGTTCCTCACTGCAGTGTACTCCATTGCCACATTTGTTATTTACTTTAAGCTTGGCAGCTTCAAGTTGGAACATTCTTATAAGTCATGGTTTCTTCTAGGAAGATGTTGCTGTGAACCGTTCAGACCGGCTTGAGAGAAACAGCCAGTGTAACTGATACCTTTGGTGGGAGCTGCAACTGGCTGACTTAGATACTGACAAGCTGACTACCACATGACACATTGCTACCTTTCCTTTAAAAGACCACCCCACCACCAGCGCCCCTGGAACCGGTGCTGCCACATTTTTTCCGTGCAGCTTTAACTCAGGCTTCTTTTTTCTTTACGGCTTATGGGACACGCATCATCTGTTTGAGCTTCAGTCTAACTCCAGCTCAAACGTTGTTTATGTCAAAGTCGGTGACGTCAAGCTGCACGGTACGCTAATTTAGGAACAGCTTGTCCCACAGTTCAGAGTCTCTGTCTACTTCATAACTCCTATCCGATTTCATATTTGAAGAGCTTTAACAGACATGCGCACCGAGGACATTATTACGGTTCACCTCTACATTAAGCTGTCCGACATCATATGGCATCAAAAAGTTTGGACAATATCATGAATGTGATTTGTTTGTTTAATTTTCCTTTTCTTAAAGATATGATGGCCTACAGTAACCATTTCAAATTATCAAAGTGTCTCAGAAATTACAGAAGAATTTCAAACAAAAAAAGTGTGATCTAATTTTTTTAATATAAAACAGAAAATCAACAGCTAGTGTATTCTGTATTGTAACCTGCTGTTAGGTTAAATATCATAACAATTATTCCAGTTATAATAATATTTTCTAAACCAATTAGTATTGTTTTCATTTCAATACACAATGAAAACTACACCTACACCTTCTGTCTGGTTAATTAGTCATAATAACTGCTTTACAGTTGGGTGCTTTAATAGAGATGCTTACCTTATTAGGAGTGATGGGTTGTCATAGTTTTGTTTTCATAAGATGAGTTACTGTGTGTTTCATAGTTGAAAATATTTTTGTCAGCTATATTTATGTGGGAAAGTATTTATTTATTTTTTTTCAGTCAGCTTACCAACAGTGCACAGCAATATTTGAGGGCTGGATGGTGCTGTGCTATTATATGCTCCATATAACCACAGAAACCTCCAGTTGTTCTGTCGTTTTATCTGTTGTTTTAAATAAAATAACTTTAAACTTAAGGGACGGTGAGATGGAAAATGTTAGCAGTTTAGAAAGTGTAACTTTTTAAAACCTTTAAAAGCAACTTGCTCTTCCTGGGAGTATCCACAAGCTTTCTCAGTTTTGGATATTTTAAAAGTAACACAAGTGACGTCCACTGAACAGGGTCAAGATTCTGTGCCTATAGTTTCTCACTGTTGATGTTTGTCACTCTGCACAAAGTCTTCAGCACTCGGTTAAGTTTGGATCTGTGGAACTGTCACTTGATGTAGAGTAAAGGATTACATGAGGTCAGCAACAGGTACACAAAGACAATCAAAACAGCCTTGGTAGAATCCTGCAACATGCCTCCCCCTCTGGGATAATGCTAAGCCTTTTCCCTGTCACCCTGATGCTATTGGAGAAGAGTAGCAGAGGTTGGCAGAGGAAGGAAGCAAGATTCAACAGTAAAATTGCAACTGTATAATATTTGTCTCTTTAAAGCCATTTTGTCTTTTTAAAGACCAAATGACTTGCAATTGTGTAAAAAGGGGACTTTTATTTTCTTTTAGGATACAAGACAACAGCTGGATCATATTCCTTCTGATAATGGCTGCCACCTTCTGGATCTACCGACTTATTAAAGTCTTCTGCAACATTTTGAGCTACTGGGAGATCAGGCAGTTTTACATCAAAGCACTGAAGATTAAAATGGTATATGCTCCACTTGGTGATCTAAATAAAGATTTGCTTCGGCAAACAAGCAATTTGTTGTTTTTCTCATTAGTTTGTTTTGTTTCCCTCCCTTCCATCTTCTTATCAGGATGAACTATGCAACTTTACGTGGCAGGAAGTCCAGGATCGACTCATCAGTTTGCAGAGGGAACAGCAGATGTGCATTCACAAGAAAGAGCTGACAGAACTTGACATCTATCACCGCATCCTGCGCTTCAAGAACTACATGGTGGCCATGATAAACAAATCGCTGCTGCCAGTTCATCTGCAGCTTCCCCTGCTGGGCAATGTGATCTTCTTAACCCAAGGCCTCAAGTACAACTTTGAGCTCATCCTTTTCTGGGGTCCCGGCTCTCTGTTTCAGAACAAGTGGAACCTGCACCCTAAGTACAAGCGCAGTGGGAATCGCCTCGAGTTGGCTCAGAAGCTGAGCAGAGTGATCCTGCTGATAGGCTTGGCCAATTTGCTTCTGTGTCCTTTCATCCTGGTGTGGCAGGTGCTTTACGCTTTCTTCAGCTATACCGAAGTGATCCGCAGGGAGCCCGGAAGTTTGGGCGCACGCCGCTGGTCCCTCTACGGCCGCTTGTACCTGCGGCACTTCAACGAGCTGAACCACGAGCTGCATGGACGATTGGGTCGTGGCTACAAGCCCACGTCAAAATACATGAACTCCTTCACGTCGCCGCTCCTGGCTGTTCTCGCCAAGAATGTTGCTTTTTTCTCAGGGTCCGTGCTAGCTGTTCTCATTGCACTGACTGTCTATGATGAGGACGTTCTTACAGTGCAGCACATTCTGACCGCTATCACTGTGCTGGGTGTAGTTGTCACTATAACCAGGTGAGTTGTTGCCATTTCTTTCTAGTTATGGATGTGAAATTGGCACAATCTCTGCCAGAATGGAAGAGAATCAAAATCACTTGGTATTTTTATCATTTATACAGAATAGAAGATGTAATTACATATTTTGTATAATATACTAAAATGCACATAATGGTCTTATAGAATATGGATGCCACCTGTCAAAGTCATAAAAATTAGGTATTTAGATATAAAACTGGTACACTGACTTGCGGTAACCTTTTATATTTTCTCATGTTACAACCACAAACCAATTTACTTTAGTAAGATTTAGTGAGAAAACCCAGGATATCAGCAGTCCGCTAAGTTCTGTCCTGTGGGACCAAAGGGTAACACCACAAATCATGCCCAAGATGGAAAGACGGTGGTGGGATCATCATAGTGTGGGGAAGCTTTTCTGTCTAGAAGAGAGGCTCAGTTTCCAGAAGGAAAATGCAGCCAGAACAATGGATGATCTCTTAGAAGTGTAGAAGCTGCCATTAGTAAAGGGCTGGAAATGCCGTGGAGAAACGGAGGAAAACAATCAACAGAGCCTTCAGATGCGTTTGGCCTGAGTGCAATGCTCACCAGAGCAACCTGTGGCCTTTTATTAGAAAACGGTGTCACCTGCGCAAAGCTCCGCCCATAACAGGAAGCCAACATGAAAACAATATTCAACAAGAAACATCTGGAACTAAATCCAGTTAGGAAGACTTGAGGATTGTTGTTTATGATTGAGCTTGAAGTTTTTTGCAAACATTTTTATTTTTTATTATTATTATTATTATTTTGTGGATGTTCGTATCTTGTAGAGGCATGCTGACTGATTTAATCACAGTGAAAGATGGTTCTGCAAGGGAATAACAATCCACACCAGAATCTTTGGATGTTAATCTGAAAAAAAAAAGGAAAATCATGCCCCATTTTTCTCCCTCTTCACAATACTGCTCCACTTTGTCTATTACATAAAATCTTAGTATGATACACTGAAGATTTTGTTTATAACATGAAAATAGGAATACATGTGTAAAAAAAAAAAAAATTTTCTGATCAGCTACTTTACCATTTTTGTGCCTGTTTTGCACAAGGTCTTTCATCCCGGATGAACATATGGTTTGGTGTCCGGAGCAGCTTCTGCAGTGCGTTTTGGCTCATATCCACTACATGCCAGATCACTGGAGGGGGAACGCAAACAAGAGCGAGACCCGTGACGAGGTGGCACAGCTGTTCCAATACAAAGCGGTGAGGAGAACAGCATATTAGTAGCTAGGAAAACATTAGCTTCTACTAAATTAAGCTAGATTGTTTTTATTGCTTGTTGCCTACGATTTATCATTGGATTATTCAGTCTGAAATGATGCCATGATGCGTTTTTGGGGGGAGAATTAATCTGTCTCTGTGTTTACCTTAGGTGTTCATTTTGGAGGAACTTCTAAGTCCTATTGTTACTCCCTTCATCCTCATATTCCTCCTGAGAAACAAATCCCTAGAAATCATCGACTTCTTCAGAAACTTCACTGTGGAGGTGGTTGGAGTCGGGGATATCTGCTCCTTTGCTCAGATGGATATCAGGCGGCACGGAAACCCAACAGTAAGACTTATTAAACTTACATGGCAGGACGGAGGCCCATATACTCAGGAGAACAACAATAATGCATTTGCTTTATTTGTTCGCACTTCTGTTTTTACAGTGGATGTCAGACGGCCAGACGGAGGCGTCTGTATATCAACAGGCTGAGAACGGCAAGACCGAGTTGTCCCTCATGCATTTCACCTTAAAGAACCCCCGCTGGCAACCGCCTCAGGAAAGCTCGCTGTTCATCAGCCACTTAAAGGAGAAGGTGCAGCACGACGCACAGGGTGGGCCTTCGACACAGTTGCTGCTCTCAGAGGCCCCTCTGTGCACCTCGCTGCACTCCTTCGAGTCTGGCGCCGGGGTAGGAAAGCCTGATCTTGATGTCATTTACATAACATCCAACAAAAACAACAAAAAAATAGGCGATTGTTCTTAAAATCTAAAGCATGTATGTGGTCGCTTCCAGGCTGAAAGCCTTATAACCAGCGTCGTGATCCACCCCATCCTCACTGGATCCGCACTACCAGGGCGAGACCATCGTTTCGTCCCGCCCAGCTCTGCTGCATCTGCTGCAGCCAGTGTCCTGGCCTCTTTGTCCAGCTCTCATCATGCACCTCCAAGGCGAAGCCGGCCACCTGTCCTTGTGCCCTCCTGCGTTAACCCTGAGACCACCATGAACCGCAGCGACCGCATTAACAGGTACTTTTAAGACCTGGGATCTTAATGTTGCAGAGAAGCACAAATGCAACATCAGTTCTGCTCCTCTTTTACAGCACGTCTAACAGCGACTCTCGCATCCGGAGCAATGCGCTGCACTCGGAGTTTGCCTCAGCAGAGATGAGTCTTCATGCCATTTATATGCATGAGGTAATTTCCTGATTGCAACTTTTACTCTGCTGTCGGTTCAAGCGTAAACGTCAGGTTGGTTTATAAACGATGGAAATCAGTCCCTGAAGTAACCCACCTTTAAATGATAAGGTTTAAATGTAGTTCCATTGCTCATTTTATTTATTTTTTCTATTGTACTCTTAACAAGTGTTTGTCTGTGCAGCTCCATCAGCAGACCTCCCATCCACAGAGGACCTCAGGACACTGGCAGAGTTCAGTGTCAGTGAGAGATCTTCACACAAACACAGGTGAACTGCTGTTTTTGAGGAATCAGCTGGTGACCAATATTGGCTGACTTTTCAGCTGATATTTACTGGTGGCCAGACGATCAGAAACGCAAAAATTTAATTTGCTTCTGATTTGTGAACACGTTATACCTGAGTAATACCAGGTTGCAGTAATAACAGCAACATGTTTCATTGTGGAAACAGTTACAGAGGCAGGAAAACGTTGAGTGTTTACTTAAAAGGGACATCACATGGCTTAGACATACAGCAGGCACTCTATATACAGAAACTACATTTCTCAAAGTATATCTCCCTGGTTTGTTTCCCTCAGTTTATAATATACTCCATTTTTAATCTCAAGCTCACAAACATGCACAGATACTCAATACAGTAGGTCACTTGTGGTTAAATGTCTTGTCTAGGGACAAATCAACATGGAGCTATAGGAATCAAACCCACAACTTCACAAGTGGACAGCCCAATAGGGATTTAAGCTAATTACATAGAGCTAGTGTAATTATTTAAATTATCTTTTTTGAAGAGAGACATTATTGCTTTAATGTCATTTGCAAACATTACCCATTGTTTATTATTATTATTATTATTATTGACAAAGGCCAGACTAGAAGCATAAACGTGTCACAATGCTATTTAAACACCTTCCTGTTTTAATGTTCTGACTCTTGGTGTCAGTAGAATTACATTTTCAGGTTACTTTTTCATTTAAGAAGTATAAAGAATAAGTTTGTTGTGGTTTTCTTAGATAATTTCTGTAATTTTAAATTTGGTTTTGTTCTGATTATCTTTTGTGAAACTCATTCAAGTTATTAAATCATAAATTTCAGTTGAAAAACAAAATGAGAAAACAAGTTTTCCCCCACTTTATATACAAATAAATTCTGCTCTAATCGTCTAATGTTCTTTTTTTTCAGGTTTTCATGGTCATGGCTCTCATAGTACCAACATTTCCATGCCAGCTCCTGCTCAACTCGGTGGCTGGAAGGAGGAAGAAGAGGATGAAGACGATCAGGAGATTAACAGTGGATGTTCTCCAAAAAAGGCCACACCACGCAGTTCATAAGGTGCCTTTGTCAAAAGGTACACGATCCAATTTCAGCCCTATAATATGATCTGTGGAGCTGTAACCTGAAGGACTATATTTCTCTAATAATTTCTCTTTTTTGTTTTTAATAGTGTTTACATTTTTCTTTCTTCGCTGAACATTGTGGCCTTAAATGACCGTCATGGAGAGTTTAGTGCAGACCTTTAAAACATCATGTAGTGGGAGGGGGTCTGCCGATGAATAACCACTGTTTTCGCACCTCTACACCTCATCGTGTCATATCAGGGAGTCTGTGGCATCAGGGATTCCATACGTCTTCCATCCTTTTTATCATGGTTTTATCATTAACTTGTACAAAGTTCATTTGGACGTGTAGCGTCTGCGTGATATTGGATGTAAGCAATTTTATGGTGACGTTTAAAAAACAAAAAAGCTCATAACTTTGGCTGTGCTTGTGTCTGCACAAATTCTCCAAATACTTGTGCATCACAAGGGTTTTCAGAATGGCGTGAACATCTATGCTACGACTTGACCATCTGAAAAGTAAAACATTTCAATGTTTTTTTTATTCTTGTGACATGTAAATAGACTGTGTATTACTCATCCTTTAATAGGTCATTTCTTTTTCTTTTTTTTTTTTTTTTTTTTTTACAAATACCAGATCAATTTACTAAAGAGCTGCCAAGTATTTATTTATTGAACAGCTGACTACAATACCTTTAATATCTGAATATAAAGAATCTACAGACTTCATCGACATATAATTTCATGCTGTTTTCCATGTTTAATGGGCCTAAACCCACATTTTGCATAGTATTACTAGTTCAGGTGTTTTAAGACTTCTGTTTTTTCTTATGAATTGAGCATCAAGTATTCCTGCATTTAAAATCCCACAGCAGACAAGTGATGCCTGTTAGGTTAGTTTATTGCTTGTTTATATGCTAAAACAAGCATCTAAAAACCAGTTTTCTGTATTACCTCAGTGGCAGTGATGAATTTAGGCTACAGTCAATATCTCTGCACAAATGCATCAACTATATTCAGAACTTAATTGCATATATACATTGTAATAATTAGATTTTTCTTTCTATATTTACCAAGCAGATAAGATGAGCTTTAATATTTTTTGAGTAATTGGGGCATTTTGCTTTTTGAAAATCTGTGTTAGGTACAGTCTCAAAAAAATATATAGTTTCTACTGGTAACATCAGTTATTGGCTTTAAGAATATGCATTACCCAAATATTTAAAAGAAAAAAGCATACATGTTACGTATATAGAAAAAAATATAGAAAAAAAACAAGACGTGTTTTTAGACCAATAATTTAACAGTAAAAAAATGTCCCATCCCTTTCGAGGTGGTAAGTCATTCATTCAGATTTTATTAGTATCATAAAACAACAACACCACCTGCATGATGTTAAAGCAACAGTGGTTCTTGCATGAAGCCTCAGCATGAGATGTATTGTAATGTCCCGACACGAAGGAAAATGCCGTTCTCCAACCAAATTAGGTCACTCTAAATATGTACCTACCTGCTTGTGTTTTGCATTGAAAGTGAATTTTGAGTTGTAATTTTCACATGTCATAACTTTTGTGTAGAAGACACTCTGGAGCTGAGTCGCGTGCACAGAGTTCATACCATCACTGTTTATTGTTAGCCATTTATATCATAAGCAGTGCCTTAGTGATTAGCATTTGCTCTTTTAGAAAGCCATGCCGTCTAAACCATCAAATCTACTTTTATAGACCTAGCAGCACACATAATGTACAGTATTTTCTGATGAGCAGCTCATATGTGGATATAGCATCAAGTAAGTTGTGGGTGTTGCTCGTACGATTAGCCCTCGTGTCAGTCAGTCTTTTCTATCTCCAGGACGACGCTGCTTCCTGTCATGGTGTTTGGGTTCATATAACTTACAAAGGCAGGACTTTGTCTTTTGTTTGACATAATGGACAAACCTCTCACCACCCTTTCTTATCAACTACTCACCAGTCAAAATATTGCAGAGACTGGATCAAGGTGCTATTCAGAGATGATGAATATTATGCTTGCAAATAGTTTTTGTTTGTTTGTTTGTCTCTTACGTTTGGCTTTGTTCTGTAAATTAGGCGTTATCTGACAAAGGAAACATGCCAAAATAACTTGTTTTCAGCACAGCTTTACTATACATGTTCCCTGTTTGTGAGTAGACTGGTGCATCCTATTTTGAGTGTATTTAATCATTTGATGTGTGTGAAGTGTCTTGAAATGTGTTCTTGAAATAAACAAAAGCTCTGAGTTTTCTCTGTTGAGATTTTTGTTCATTCGTGGTTACTAAATTGAGCCTAAAATGTCCTTGGTTAAGATTAGACATGTCCTGGACTTACTTTTGTCTGAGGATGTCAATGAAGCTTTTCATAAAATATTTTCAGTTTAATTCACTTGGTGGGGGTGCGATGAGAGGAACTTTCTTGACTCCAAACGGATATTAGTTCTAGTATCATTATTCAAGTTTCAAGTAAATATAGCTGAAAGATCTACTTTATCTGCATATAGTAAAGCAAATCTCACAAAGCATGTATAAGTATAGATTTCTATAAATACTATAGACGGTACATATCAGAAGAAATTGGTAGGCACCCTGGTGAAGATCTGTAAATACTTACAATAAAGGTATCTCTTTTTTTGGAGAGAAAAGAAAACCATAGTTAATTTTTTAAATAAAGTGAGAGCTGAATAGTACCATCTGTTTGGTAGTTGTTACCAAATAGATAGCAGTAAAGTTTGTACATAACCATTGACATTGTTGGAGCTTACAGATAGAAGAATCATTTTTTTCCAGTGCCTCCAGATCTTTAAGTCCTCAGTCGTCTCTCATGCTGTCTTTTTTAGCCTTAGTATTTCTGTAGGATTCAGTGGTCACAGAAGAAAGTTCATTTTGTATCTGATAAACCACTGCTGTGTTGATTTGGCCTTATATTTTGGGTCAGTTTTCTGCTGAAGCATCCAATGACAAACAACTTTGAAGCTACTGGCACAGATGGTCAGATTTGTATGAAAACAATACTGACAAATTTCCTCCGTATCCCCTTGGAAGTGAGACATGTTCACAGCATCATAGATCCTCCACCCTGCTTAACACTGAACTTATGTTCAGCATCTCCAGTGTTTCCTGCCTTTCCACTCATTTGCGTACCTAAAATGCTCAGTCAGCTCAGGTTTAGTCTACTAACCTGGCAACAGTTACAGATAGTGTTTTGCAATCTCTATATGTTTACAGTACATTTGTGAAAGACAGAAGAGGGTTTTTTTTTTCTGGCATTAGTCCCAAGCAAACAGTTGGAATGTAGATAAAATCTGAAGGCTCTCATGAGGGCTTTTTGACCCCAACATGCCACTTTTTGCTGAAGTTATCGGTGTGATGGCTAGACAATTACGGTACTGTTTCTTTTTCATCTCAGTGAAAGAAAGAGAATACAGTGTCCTGTCACATTTTTCCTCCACATAAACAGAAAGTCTTTATAAACTCTGCTTCCTAGCATAAATAAGTAAAGTATTATTTCTAGAAATATATTTTGATATTTGTTTTTGAGGTATTGTTAGGGATACTTATAATTGTACTTAAAAACAGTTGCTTTCTGACATGGGATGCTTTCTCTGACTGAACAGATTGAAGTACTCAAATTAAAGGTGAGTTTTTCTCAAAAATTTCAGAGTCTGATTATGCAGCTACAATTACTTTTTGCATGTATTTTCCAAGGGTGCCCACAACTTTCTCTGCATCTGTTTCTGGTGGTATATGATAAATATTAATGCAGTGCAGCAAAGGATTATGTAAGAAGTACCTTGGAGAAACCGCGTTGGCCTTGCAGGTCTATAAATTCCCACTTTACTTCCTGTGCACTATATCCTGAGTACAATGTCAAAACTGACATTCTCATTATAAACTTGGCCTCAGTCTTTGGCATCTCCATTAACTAAAAAGAAACTAAAGCTTATTTGCACATGTTTCGGGCTTTTCATTATAGTTTTTTTTTTTTTTTACGTTTTCACATAAATCCAGTAATTTGTATCTCAATTCTGCTGATCTTCTTTTCTCCCTTGATACATGTCTGCATTGTAAATATAAATGAATAAACAGCCAACTGCTTTTTCCTCCAACGCTTTTTACTTCTGGAGGACAGGTGCGCCATCTGCTGTTCTTACAATAACATTTGCTTCGACTTTCACCTGGCATGCAAATGTTTTGGTGGTAACATGAATGTTTGGGTCTGTGAACACGATACATCCATGACCTTTGTCTTTCAAACGACTGGGAGGTCGGATAAAGGTCCATGCAGTTCACACTGGAAGGCATACATTGCATCTAATTTTTGCTCCTCCACTCATCAGACAGAAATGCTTTAATGCAAAAATAGGCACTGTGTGGCAGTTTCTTTCCCTGGTGTGTTGAACAGTTGAACAGCTTTAAACATCTACCAATGAGTTTGAAAATATACCATATATCATCCCAGCCTGCTGGAAGTTTTGGATAAAAAAAACTGGTTACAAATTAGGATAGGATAACTCAATATCTCATAAATCATTGTCTATTTTACACCTCTGCATGACGACACGTGAATAACCTAAAAGCTTTCAACAGCTATAGAGTCATTGATCAGATCTGGCAGCTCCTCTATGTTCTTTCTGCGGTATGGAAACCAAAGACAGTGGACAGAACAGGATGAGGCAGAGACAAGCAGCAATAGTGGATTAGTGTCTGGTAGAGTTTCGAAGAGGTTAAATGAGGGTCCAGGAGGCCTGCTGCTGTCAGTCAGTGGAACTGGGAGGGGGAAGCCCACAGTCAAAGACTAAGAAAATACCACACAAGCAAAGGAATAAGGTCTCACAGTGGAAGTCATAAATCAATCCTTGATAAGTGATTTAAAATGAATCATCCAGGCAAACAAGAGCTAATTTTTACTCTGATGGGAGAGAGGTTATTTGTGAGCATTTTAAAATACTACAATCTTAGGTTTGTGGAACCATTTCTGTGGGACTTAATCATGTTAAAAAATGTTACAGATTATAAACCAGTAAAATGTATTAATTCAGGCACTTACTCAGTATGAGGTCATGTTTTAATAAAAGGTCAGATGCTTAAGTTGCAGCTGTCCCCGTAGTAGCTGTGGGAAAACAACATGCCACAACCTCTATGCAATGACCCAATAATATCAGTACATTTTCTGTAAATGAGAATCAGGCTATAAAAACAGGAATCAGTGGCAATAGACCAGTGTGGCTAAAATGGCCTGGAGAATATTCTGAGGTTTCAAAGCAAGATTCAAAACACAATGCTTGACAGCTGGGCAAATGCTTTACCAGCTGACAAGCATGGTGGTGGTCGCGTCATGATTTGTGTCTGTTTTGGTTTTGCTGCAGTCAGTGTTATGCATTGTGTGAAGTCAGTGGAATGACTGAAGACTACCATTATTCTTTATTTGTACCTCAAAATAACAGTTTCTATGGAGGCAGTCAGATTAATAACAAGTTAATAAGAAGATAGTATTACCACCTTCACTGCACATTGTCAGTTGTTTACTTAGTTGCATACCTAACATGCTGATTTAGTCTTGACCCTTTTTTTTTAGAATATTCATTAGAAGATATATTGTCTTGTACCTAAGGCGGTATCCCAATTTTTGTTGATTTTATTATCATTTGCCCTTGACACTGAACATGGGAAAGTTGGTGAAAACTGATAAAAATCATTTTGTTGTTGTTGTTTTTTTACTTCATTAAACCAAACACAACAATAAACAAATTATGTTGAGTATCTAATTAGTATTAACCAGTTAAAAGAGCTTTGATTTACTGTCAACTAAGACAGGTTCCAGCCCAGGGCCCCACATCTTTCTAAATCTGGCCATAACTCTTCCTCCCTGAAGGTAAAGAGCATGTTTCTTCCTGGTTATATCTTTTTGCCCCCTTTGTTCAACTGGGTGTAGCTAGCAGCAGTGACAGGCCACAAAGGCCAGTGTCTGTGTCTCTGTTACCAGGCCTGTCCAACAGAGGCCATCTCCTATCTGCAAATGACAGGATCTATTTTGGAAAGGAGGCTGCGCCAAACTCGGAACGTCAGCTATTTGGCATCGTGAGCCCTCAGAGAAGAAAAGAAAAAGGAGTCTAGTCAACCGCCCACCACAGGAGACTGGGGGACTTCCATCTTTCTGGATTTACTATCATTTCACGGATATTTGTGCACAAAGAAGACCAAAACCTTTTTTTTGGGTGGGATTACTGAACTCGGAGCTGGTTCTTAATCTGGACATTTTTTAGTAACAGCCAATAGTCACATGACTCAGCTGCTGATTTACCTGAGGGGTTGAAGACTCAAAGGTAAATAATGTATCAGTTTAAAGTAATATCACTTTTACGAATTATAATTTAATTTTCTATGACTGTGTGATTAAAGTTAGCTCTGGCTACAACTTCCAGTATTGGTTTTGTATATGTCACTTGTTGTATTTAAGAACCAGTTTTAGAAATTTCTGTCTACCTCAGTTTGGCAGAGAGAAAATGGACTGTGCTAGAAATAAATCATGTTTCAGAACTAAGAGCTTTATCAAAGAGCGCTTCGTTTCTACAAATGGCAATGTGCAGAGATGGGCTCTGACAGCTGAGGTTATTTTTGGGACAGGCAGTCTGAGCGACTGAGGTGACAAAGCTGGCAATTAGAGATCTTTGAAAGGCACCTATCTTTTCTGTATGACCTTGCTACATGGGAATTCAGTTGGTGTTGTGGTATTAAACTATTGAACAGGCTGCACGGATTTATGTGGTTGGCTTGATGAATGTGTGGAGAGGAAGAACAGGAGACTGTGTAATGTTACAGGAGCTGCCAGCTATAAATATACCGATCTTAATTCTAGTTTTATGTTTTTTTTCATTGCATTAAAAAAAAAAATAATAATAATGTAGAGTCCACATAGAAAATTGCAAAATGTGACGTGTTCATCTGGCTCTGATTAAGAATTTAATCCGTGACTTTAATATGAATATGTATCATATCATATTTTCAGTTTTATTAATTGTTTTACAATTACTGTATACAGCGCCTGCTGATATTTTAAAATCAATCTTGTTCCATGACAGACTGAGGTTCAATTAAATTAAATTTAAAAATACTTAATTCATCCCAAAGGAAAATGAAAAGACCAAATACTAAAATGCCGAAGGATAAAACAGAGCAACAACCTTCCTGTTAAAAAGTCTTGCTTGATTTTTATGAGTTGAATGAACCACAGGAGGGTCACAAAGTAAAAAAATACTTTCCTTAAAAATAGCTTCCTACATCACAGTACTGTACCCAACTTAATTTTAAACACCTCATTGACATCAAAAATAACTAAACTTTAATGTACTTCCTTGATTAACATCGTCCACATTGAAAACGTATTGGGCACAGTGCCTTTACATATCAGAACAAAATATACTGTCACTGTTCAGGGCCAATGCATAAAAAATCTAATGATTACATTTTAAGGTAAAAAAGTAACATTTAAAAAATACTTTGTAATGTTTTACTCAAGAGGCACAACTAAACACAATCACAACAAAGGGGAGGTATTATGATTTTTCAGGCACATAGTGCCATTTTATAACACCATCTAACAACTAACTTACATTCAGTTGTTATGAAAATGTTGTAGTATATTTAAAAAATAACTTTACAACCTCTGATGTCTTGAAATATACCTGTGGGTTTTTAAGAAGCTCCTACCTTTCCCACACTCCCCCTTCAACACGCCATGGTGCTGCTTCATGCCTTCTTACAATGATACCGTGTACAACTGTACTCAGTGTTGTAGTTGGTATGATAAACTCAGCAAATGCACAATTACACCAGGTGAGCCACGGCAAAATGTAGATGGAAGGTAATCAAATTCTAGCACAATGCAACTGTATTTTAATTAGGACTGTCAATGTTAATGCGTTTTTCCTATTTTGACCTAAAATCCTCACTTCCGCGGGTAATTATTTTAGGTCAAGTTAGGACAATTCCAAGGGCCCCTGACCAAAAAAAAAAAAAAATATCGGGGGGCCTGTCAATAACAAAATTAATCATATTGTGTTTTTAAAATTGTTTTAGCAGTAAAAATTAAATGTTACCACTGCCAGACCAAAAAGCACACATCTAGTTGCCCCGAACACCCCTGTATCTGAATGAAATGGTTTGTTCCTGCTTAGGGCGCTTGACAGTGACAGTGTTCAGCACCAGTGGAAGACAAGAAAGACTCTGTTACTGTTTCGCCAAGACAAAATTATAAAGTCAGGGTTTCAAAAAGAAAGATAGAAAAAAGGCAAGAGAGAATTTATAGCCCAGTTTTTCTCCAAGAGAGGTGTGTAGAATGTGCAAGATTGTCAACCATTTAGCATAGTTAGCTTAGCTACAGACTACTGTTTGGCTCCATTTCATTAGCATTTAATGAATGAAGGAAATAATTTTAATAACCTATTCATATATTTAACTTGTACTTCCTACCACACTTAACAGATTAGTCAGACAGCAGCAGCTCTAGCCCTGATAACAGATAATCTGTCCCAGTGGAAAAGGTGAGCAATACGATGTTCAATCTATGTGGATTTTTCCTGTCTCTCTACTCTTTTTATAATTACACAACAAAAACAATTTATTTAATACTCAACAAAATTCAAACAATCTTTATAAAACCTCCCATTAGCACACTTGTCAATGAGTGAAAGAGGTTAATTGAGAGCGCTGTGGCTGTTCTGGTTCTGATTGGTTGTTTTTGGTCACAACAGTTCATTTCTTTAGACAGCAGTAGCAGCTCAGGGAGGAGGTGGAGGAGATTGATCTTTTCACAGATTATTTGTTTCATAGCAAACTATCACCACATGGTGACAGCTTTAACAAACGGTTAAGATAGTTTCAGCTGCTGGTCATCTTCTGTAGATAGCTATTTTTTTTGTTCACCACTTGTTTGTTCACCACACTTTGCTTGTTTTCAAGGAAGTTGCAGTCATAGTTAGGGTCAAGGAGTAGAAAAAAATCAGTTCTGTGTGAACTGATTTTACTATATGTATTCTTTGACCCTGTTATTTAGTTTAATTTTCACATTTCAATCAAGTTGTCCTTAAATTATTACTTTATTACTGTTTGTTGTAGTAGCTGTATCAATGTATCTTTATATGCTTTATTCATCACAGAAGTAAAAATGGATCAAAACCTGTTTGGAGGAGCCCCCAGGTTTCTCACCCGCCCAAAGGCCTTCACAGTGGGTGTGGGAAAGGATGCTACACTCAGCTGCACTGTTGTTGGCAACCCAACTCCAGTAATCACCTGGGAAAAAGACAAGCTCAAGCTTTCGTCTGGGGGCCGCTTTAAAACCGTGGAAGATGGAGACATCTACCGTCTGACCATCTACGACCTCACGCTGGAGGACAGTGGTCAATACATGTGTCGAGCCAAAAACAACATCGGGGAAGCTTATGCTGCAGTGACCCTGAAGGTAGCCCTCCAAACGGAGATGTCTCAGAGGGCCCCCGTTTTCATGGTGAAGCCCACTTCCACACGAGTGGCGTTAGGAGGAGAAGTTGTTTTCCACTGCCGGGTTGTGGCTTACCCTGAGGCCACTTTTGAGTGGGAGAAGGACGGGCGCTACCTAGGTGAAACGAACCGCATCAAAATTATGTCCGACAGCGAAAGCAGCACCTTAAAGATCCAAGGTGTGCGCAACCTGGACAGCGGCACGTTCATCTGCAGGGCCCAGAACTCTGTGGGCCGCTCCCAGGCTGCTGCAGCTCTGGTGGTGGATACTCAGGATGCTCGCCACATGTCTGCAGACAAGAGTACCTCTCTCCTGTCCCACATGCAAAAGCGCAAAGAGGAAATGAAGAAGGACATCTCCATCTTTCGCACGGAGGAAAACAGCTCCCTCTCCAAAGCCAACATGACCGATGCCCTGAGTTCCCTGAGCCTGGAGCAGGAGCTGAGGGCGTCTGCGCTGGCCAGTCTACCTAAAGGTGTTTTCACCCGGACCTGCACTGTTACTGAGGGCAAACATGCAAAACTCAGCTGCTTTGTGACGGGTCACCCCAAACCACACATTATCTGGAGGAAGGACGGAGCTAACATCGGTGAGGGACGCAGGCACGTCATTTATGAGGATCAAGCTGAGAACTTCATCCTCAAGATCCTGTACTGCAAGCAGAGTGATAATGGTCTCTATACATGCAATGCCACCAATATGGCAGGCCAGACCTACAGTGCTGTACTGGTTACAGTCAAAGGTAAGGTTTTAAAATGTTCACTCATTGAGAAAAAAAAAATCATTTGTGTACATCTAAACTACCTTAGGATATTTTGCAACTATCATGAAAACACATTATATGCACACTAATGCAGTGATATCCACATTATCCTTAAAAATGTGTGATTGCAAAAAATATTTTGTTGAGATTTTTTAAAATTTATTTTTACCTGCTTCCTGGCCAGAAAATGTCTTTTTCTATTTTTTTTACATTTAGTCACACTCTTTCTTTGAAGACACTTGGTATATTTAGCTAAATTTAATGACTGAGTAAAATGTGTCATTACACTTGCTTTTAATTAACAGGATGTGTGATATTGTTAACTATAAAATAAATTTAAAACTAAAAATGTGGCACATCGTTGTCCCTTGGGCTACACTTGGGCCACCCCTTCTTTATGTCAGTAACATCTTAAAAAGATGCTTCTCCATTATCTACATTTTTGTATCAAGTACAACTTCAATGAATACTACGCTTTCCAAGTAACAACACCTTTGCAAGCCTTGTAGAGCTGTAGTACAGCAGGACTTTGACTTGACTTGTTTGTTTGGGAATGCCGTAAAAAGACAAACTAAAAAAAAACAACAACTAACATTCATTGACAATGTATATATAGGAAATGGCTTATCTGTTAAAGTTTAAATCACAAACATTGTAGTTGGGGAAATTAATGGAACAGTAATTAGAAGTTAAAAATTTGGGTGGGAACGTTGTCTACATCTGCTTATCCCTGTAGGAGAGTCATTTGGGGAGAGGCATGGTATATACTGTAAGCCCTTGACAGTTCAACAGTCTACCAATGGCCAACAGTGACACACAAATTATAAACAACCATGCAGACATACTGAAAGGGAAATTAGTGCCCAGTAAGTCAAGTCATGTTTTGGACTAAAGGAGGAAACCAAAGTACCTGCTGAGAACCTGAACATCCACAGGAACAACATTCAGATAGAGCACAGGCCGTGACTTGAACCAAGGACTTTCTTGCTGTCAAGCAACAGAACTAACAACTGTGCCACTGTCATCTCAGTTCAAGCATGTTTTGGTAATTGGATTTCTGCATTAGAATCCAGAGCCAAATAAACAGAAAAAAAACAAAACATTTTTGTTGTTGCTTTCATCAACAGGAAAAATATAGTATATTTGTATTAAATTGTGAGCAGGGTGTGAAAAACACTCACCTCTGCACAGTGTAATCAATAATATTATAAGGTGCTTTGCTAGCACAAGTTGAGATTTTTTCAGAAACCAAACCTTTTATAATTTTTATATATTTAAATATGAAAACAAATCCAACAAAACTTAAATTCCAAGAAATTTCTACTAATTTGTTTTGGACCCCAAAATAGTAAGAAAATTATTGTTTTTTAATTTAATATTTTAATTTAACAGAAACTGTCAAACACCCAGATTTTTTTTAAATGTTTTATTCCATGTTACTGACTGCCAATACCTATAATATCCAAGTGGAAATAATAGGGATATTAGCATTTGTTCAACATTTATTTAAATATACCATTTTAGTATATATATATATTTTTTTTTTTTCTCTGTAGCCCATAACCCGTCGGTTTACCATATACCTACCTGTACAGTTAAAATGATAAAAATGGACTTTTCTTAAAGCTCACATATTATAAATAAAATTGTAGATTCCAGTTGTTGATAAGCACATTTAGCTGCAGATAAACACACATTTGCTCTTCATTTAAAAGGTCTGTAATATGCCATACACTACCTATAACTGTAATTACCGTGTTAAATCAATGTACTGTCCCCTAAGATTTACCTAAATGTCGGTGGCCATGGTTATATTTATCTCGACCCTTTGGAAGTAGGTGTTGTGTTTCATCTATTTCCTACTGGTGATGAGTAGTTTACAGTTTCTCAGATGAACTCACCCTTTCTAGGCCACTGCAAGTGACACTTCCTCCAGGAAGAAAATTGGCTCAGAGGATGACATCATCAAATCATACATTTGTGTTGATTCAAAATCTTCATGCACTCTGATGATGAGGAACGATGGATATATATGGAGAGAGTGTGCTGTTTTCAAGCGGTTTCTTTTCCATGAAAGTCATAATAAAAGTTGCCTATATTTATCAAAAAATATTCAGTTATTCAGAAGAATTGTACTATTTTATGTTACTTGTTCATGAAGCCCTTATTTACTTTGATAAGTAAATTTGGGCTTTACACCGAAATTGTAATTTGGAAGGCTTTCTGCTGTCTTTCCCATGTTAAAAAGTGTCTGCAAGATATCGCCTTTTCAATGTCAATTTGTGCTTTATAGCATGTCTGAAAAAACATAACTGCTTGCAAGGTAAATAAAAACATATATGATTAAAAGAAAATAAAACAATAAAATAAAATCAGTATAAGGACATATATGATGAAAATGATGTAAAACAGACTAAAATACAGAAATACAGAACACAAAATATCTGAGTTCAGACAATCTGACTATCTTAAAAAGCATAAATCAAATTTTTTTTTATTACTCACATAAAAGTTAGATTTTTCTAAAATTTTGCTGACATTGACATTGTACCTCTTCAATTTAAACTTATTTTGTTGCCTTTTTACACATCTTTACAAGAAGTGACAATCATTTTGGAGTCCACTGAATTTAATCTTGAATTTTCTTCACTTTTACATAACTAATGTGTAATTTCCTACCTTCTAACAAATGATTGCTCTGCAATATAGAACATTTTGTCATTTTAAAAATTTGCATATTTTGTTGTTTTTCTGTTTGTCAGAGCCAAAGGTGCCATTCAAGAGGAAACTGCAGGATGTGGAGGTACAAGAAAAGACCTCAGCCACACTCTTGTGTGAGGTGCCACTCATCGCCACTCAGACCGACTGGTTCATGGAGGAAACTAGGCTGGAGGAAAACACCAAATATCGCATGGACGAGGATGGGACTCTGCGTCGCCTTACCATACATAATGTCACCACTAATGACGATGGAGTTTATATCTGCGAGATGAAAGAGGGCAGCCGCACTGTGGCTGAGCTCACCGTCCTGGGTAGGGAAACTGTTCTCTTTGGATTTTTCCAGGCATCTTGTGTGTAATTTTGAAGACATTTGTTTCAAAAATAATTTTCAAGTGCAGCTACTGTTGTGACCACACTGGTTAACAAAGTTGAGATGAATGCTTAAATTTACTGTTCTTTGTTCTGCAAATATTATTATCTGTAATCTTTCTCCCATGTACCAGGTAATATCACAAAGAAGCTTCCTCGGAGGACCATCGTTCCAGTCAGTGACACCGTCATCTTTTGTGTTGAGCTGGAGCATCCTTGTCCAGATGCCTACTGGACTCGCAATGGCGAGAAACTGAAGGAAGATTCTCGTACTTCAATCGCCTGTGTTCTTAGACAGTACACATTAACCATTAAAGACTGCCAGGCAAAGGATTCTGGAGAGGTGGCCTTTGTGGCTGGAGATTGTAAGACTTCAACGAGATTCTCTGTCACTGGTGAGTTTAATAATTTCTAAAGATTTTTCTTATATATGGTAAATTGTGTAACATAGTGAGAGACAGTTATTGCAATAAATATTGAAAGGTTGGCCTAGGTGAGCACCTAGTTCTGCTTCCACCTATTCCAAGAGCTCTTTACCTGTAATGTCCTTTAATACCTGCATTCCCAGCATGTCTAACCTAAAACCAAATTTGTCACGGCTTTAATATTTATGCCAAAAATTGCTATATATGTATATAAACATGAAACAAATAATGCGTTCAAAATACATCTCGGAAGACTGTTACCTCCATCATATCTGTTACCTCCATCATATCTTAGTAGATATGATGGAGGTAACAGCACTAAGGTTCATCATTGCCCCCACACAACAAAAGGGCTCTCAAGAGTTTAAAAATGTAAACTTTTGAGTTGTAGGAGACAAAAAAGAGCTAAAAAGTATAAATCATATGACATTTCAAGTATCTTACTTCAAGTTCTATTAGTCTAAGTTTCATGTGAATTGACATATAGGATGTATGTAGAAATAATTGTAATTGTAGTTAATGGATGTACATTAATGCTTATTGTTTTAATTTTGTGATTTCATCAAAAAAGTTTATTCAATGTTGTAAATACTATTCTTAATGTCAGATTGATGCTACATAAACAATATTGTAAGTTAGATATTAGATGAACTGTCATAAATAATGGTAGGCCATACAACCTTGGAGTAATACCTGTCAATAGTCATGTAAGAAAAAAAAGAGAAGATGAAAATTTATTGTACTCAAAGAAAGATCTTCAACCTTTTTCCCCACTGTAGCTCCCAGGAAGCATCCTCCTGATCCCCCAGTCGATGCTGTGGTGCAGAACAAGACTGACTCGTCCATCACCATTCATTGGTCTCCCCCTGACAGTGACCGTCCCGTACCCATAAAAGGATACATCGTGGAGAGGAGGAAGGTTGGTGCTTCTACCTGGCAGAGATGCAATGCTGGAGAAATCCTCACAACCACAGAGATCTCCATAAGCAGTTTTGCAGAGGAAGCTAGCTACCAGTTCCGTATTTCAGCCACAAATGACTTTGGCCAGAGTCCCTATCTGGAAGTACCTGGCAGCTTCTACCTTGGTAAGTCTTTTATATTTTTTGAAAAGCATCTGTTTTCTGTGTTTTGCTTTTTAATAAAGTAATTGTTTGTGTTTGTTATCCAGAACCCACTGCAGAAATCAGGAAGGGCCTGATGGACACCTCTGCAGTCTCTGGAGAGGAATTCTCCATCTCTGTGGAGTTGTCGGCTGTTTGTTCAGGTTTCTGGTCCCTAAATGGACGCCTCCTGCGGAGTGGATCAGAATATCTTCTCACCAAATCTAAGAACATTCACACATTGCTCATTCGTGTCGTGACCATGGAAATGAATGGAACCGAAATTAAGTTTGTGGGTGGAGGTTCACAGAGCAGTTGCATCCTATCTGTGAAGGGTATGTTGTTTAAAAAATTATTATTTTCTGCACTTAGCTTTTATAAGAGTAATCTGTTTTCTCAAGCTTTATTTTTTACTCAGTCATGCATTTTAAGTACAAAAATATTCTATAGCCCCCCCTATCAGGTTCACCAACAAGTCCGACCATCCAGAGGTTGTAACCTGCAGCGTCCAAGAGACGGCTCAACTGAGTGCTGAAGTATCAGACTACGAAACTCAGGTTTGTGTGCAAAACATCTTATACACACCACTTTGACCATTTTCATATTTAAAAAAATAAATCCTATTTAAGAAAGTAACGTATCCTCTTACAGAGCCTTGGGTTTCCTCCTCAGACCTTCAGATTTAGTCATGTAGCCAACAGAAGTCAGAACATGACTGTGAAATTAGAGATATTTTGGCGAACTAAAACTCTGAAAGATCTGGTGTGGAAATATAATCAGCCCCCTTTTTGATGGTACCCTAAATTAAAATCCAGTGCAACCGATATCCATCAGAAGTCAACTAGTTAGTATAAAAGAGCTTACCAATACTTCTCTGTTTACGCAGCTTCTTAGTGAAGGCTTCTAACAGCTTTATGAAGACCAAGGAACACACCAGGCAGGAAGCTTAAAGCAGGATTGTGTTAGAAAACAGTAACCCTTGATTTTTACATTTCATTCAGTGCACTTCAAGTTCACTATTTGAAAACTGACTGTCATCACTCTCTTAGCCAGCATACAGAACACTATATGAGGTGGTGACTTTATGCTGTGTTAATGCCTTTATATATTCTGGTCAGTACTAATGGGAAGATAAGGCTAATTCAGTGTTGCGAGTTCTGTTAGGGATCTTAAAATTAGATAATGCGCTTTGGTAAACTGGACTGTTTGGTTCTTTAGGTGGCTTGGTTGAAGAATGGGCGAGAGGTGAAAATGGGGAAGAAGTATGAATCCATTATAAGAGATCGTAAGAGAATCCTGATGGTTCACAATGTTACAGAGGAAGATGTGGGTCTTTATGAGTGTGTCTTATCTGAGGATAGGATGTCAATTCAGCTGACACTGAAAGGTAAGTGAATTAGAACTTTAAAGTGGTTATAACGTTGCACTAATGGACACATAACATCCTGGGTTAAAAGCTTTGTTTCAGTAACTATCGATTACATTTACTGGAATTAATTTTGTTTTATTCTACTTCTGCTTAGATGAGCCTGCCAAATTTCTCAATAAAGCCAGAGGCCCCATGGGAATGTCATCATCCCTTAAAGGAGATCTTGAGCTGACCTGTGAGGTGTCTTCTGCAAGTGCTGCTGTTGTATGGAAAAAAGATAAAGTTGAAATTAGTGAGGACCAAAGAACAACTATCATCTCCAAAGGGACCCAAAGGAAACTTATCATTAAAAGTGCCAAGAAAAATGATGAAGGATATTATTCTTGTGAGACAGCAGCTGATAAAGTCACATTCCATGTCAAGATAAAAGGTAAAACTGATATTTCTACTTGTAACATGACGTGAATTGTTGTCATGCAGGTGCTTTAAATTTGAGATAATTTTGTTTTTATTCTCAGAAACCCAAGCAGTAGCTGCATTCTCCAATAAAGAGTCAGTTCAGAGGGACGTCAAAGCCGTCCTCAGCCAGAAATCAACACTTAGCTGTGATGTGTCAGACACTAAGACAGAGGTGAAATGGTACAAAGATGGAAAGGTGCTGGAGTCAAGTAAGAGAATACGCTTGGAGGCCAAGGGGAGCTCCCGTCAGCTGGTGATTGAAAACATCGAGAAGACTGATGCTGGAGAGTATACCTGTGAAGCTGGAGGGGATAAACTGGTCTTCAAGAAAACTGTATTAGGTAGGAAGGCTGAACCAGTTACTTTGAAATATGGTTATCACGGAAGTTGTCCTGATCAGGATGTTTTGACATGTAAGACCAGCTGTTTGCTGCTCCCAAATTACTTACTTACTTACTTTGCCCACAATTGTTTCCTGTTGTTTTAGTATTTTTAGTCCCTCACAGATGTTGCATCAGAATTAGATCTTAATGGTTTCATCTAATGATGTTCTAAAGGCCATCACATGTTGATGTTAAAAAAGAAGAACTGTTCAGTTTTAACTTTTGAACTTGTACTGTATTTATTATTCATACCAATACTGCATTTTTTTATTGGCTTTACTTTCAGAGGCTCCGTCTGCTTTCTGCAACAAGGAGTTAGTACAAAGGGAGGTGAAAGCCACTCTCTTACAGAAAACCACCCTCGGCTGTGAGGTAGCGGATGTGAAGACAGAGGTGAAATGGTACAAAGATGGCGAACTCCTGACTTCCAGCAAAACTGTTCAAACTGAATCAAAAGGCAAGAGCCGCCAGCTGGTGATTGACAGCGTGGAGAAGAAAGATGCAGGAGAATACACCTGTGAGGCTGGGTCTGAAAAGATGACTTTTAAGATCAATGTGGCAGGTAAAAATTTTTGGCACATATATATCGGACTGTTAAGGAGAAGTTACTGATATGTTTTCTTTCATGACTGTTTAATCAGAGGCCCAGTCAGCCTTCTTCAACAAGGAGTCGGTTCAGAAGGATATCAAAGCCACTGTGTCTCAGAAAGCTACGCTTAGCTGTGAGGTATCTGATACCAAGACAGAGGTTAAATGGTACAAAGATGGCAAGCTGCTCACTTCTAGTAAGACGGTACATACAGAGTCAAAAGGCAGAAGTCGGCAGGTTGTGATAGAGAGCCTGGAGAAGAAAGATGCTGGAGAGTACATCTGTGAGGCTGGTGTGGAAAAGCTTTCCTTCAAACTCCAAGTGGAAGGTAGGATTCAGAGCTAAACTGACACGTAGATGGTCAACATATTGTACAGAAACTGTAGGAAATGATGCTAAAAAGTAGATTATTGATAACAAAGTCACATATTCCTACTTCACACAGACGTGCAAGTCCAGTCTGCCTTCTACAAAAAGGATTCTGTGCAGAAAGAAGTGAAAGCCTCTCTTTCCCAG
Source organism: Micropoecilia bifurca (assembly GCA_903067075.1). NCBI lineage: Eukaryota > Metazoa > Chordata > Actinopteri > Cyprinodontiformes > Poeciliidae > Micropoecilia > Micropoecilia bifurca. The sequence goes on along the minus strand of CAEGAF010069412.1, from coordinate 13,814 downwards.
AAGGCCACTCTGAGTTGTGAGGTTGCTGACAGCAAGACAGAGGTGAAATGGCACAAAGACGGCAAGCTGCTCACTTCAACCAAAACAATCCACACCGAATCAAAAGGCAAGATTCGCCAGCTGGTGATTGAAAGCGTGGAAAAAAAAGATGCAGGAGAATATATTTGTGAGGCTGGGTCTGAAAAGCTGGCCTTTAAGTTGCATGTTGAAGGTAAGGCGTTTTTTTATACACCAACGTTTCATACACCTAAGTTGCAGCTTCAAGATGTTTTCCATTATTATTTTTACAGAGACCCAGCTTAAGTCAGTCTTCTTCAACAAGGAATCTGTCCAAAAGGAAGTGAAAGCCACTCTGTCGCAGAAAGCCTCTCTGAGCTGCGAGGTTGCTGATGCAAAGACAGAGGTGAAATGGTACAAGGATGGTAAGCTGCTGAAATCCAGCAAAACCGTACACACAGAGTCAAAGGGCAAGAGTCGCCAGCTGATGATTGACAGTGTAGAGAAGAAGGATGCTGGAGAATACATCTGTGAGGCCGGGACTGAGAAGTTGACTTTTAAGATTCATGTGGCAGGTAGGAGAAAAGAAAACAATACTTATTTCTGTTGTAGGCATATACCATTATACTGGATTTATTTCACAGCTTTGCTTTTCTGAAACATTTTATTGCTTGGACCTTTTGTTAGCAGTTTTTTTTGAAGGGTTCAAAATAAAAGACAGAGAAGAACACAAAGTAAGCAACTTCCAAAATGGACTAAGTCAACATGAACAAGAGTGACAATCCTATTTGAACAAGTAAAAAGTTTGTTTACAGTGGCTGAAAGTAGAAGTGCTGGTTCAAAATTTTTGCAGCAGATTTTTGACTTTTGGTTTTAATAAAGCTTTGACTTGCTGATTGCTGATTTTTTTGACAAATTGTCTTTAAAAATTAATCCAATTAAAGATCTGCAAGAAAAACTGTAAAAAACAATATTTTTTTTGCCTTTCACATTAACAGATCTTAATTGTTTACATTAGGAGCAGAGGCCACAACACAAATCATGTGTATTTGACAATGGTCACTCTGAAACAGTGCTTTACTGCTTCAAAGAAAAATAAACACTATAAAAATAAGTTTAGCATTAGTAATTAATGTGGTTAGCATATTAGCTTTGCAAAAAGGCAGTCTACTTGTGTATTTTCAACAAAATGTACATCCTTACCTTCTCAAAAGGCTCCCAACATTTCCAAATGTACCGTTTTCCACAACAGACAGACAGAGTTTGATAGTTCATATGGATTAAACAGTGTAAGGACTGTATCTCATTCAGCCTTCCTATTACATGTTGAAAAATCTACTCTCCCTGACTTTTATAAAAAGTGAGTTGATATGTGGGTTGACCAACATGCCGACTTTCTAGCCATTTACTTGTCAAGGTCATCTTAGCTGACACGTTGTTCAGTACCGGTCCCCAGCTGGATCCTTTGTGTGTTTCCAGCTGAAAAATCCAACTTATGCTAATCAGATGAACTGAAATGTTTACGACACATTTTTTTTTGTTCTTTAGAAACTACACCTGGCTTCTCTAGCAGGGAATCAGTTCAGAGAGAAGTGAAAGCTGCTCTCTCTCAGAAAGCCACTCTAAGTTGTGAAGTTTTAGACTCCAAAATGGAGGTGAAATGGCTCAAGGATGGAAAGGTTCTCACTTCGAGTAAGGGGATCCACATGGAATCAAAGGGCAAGACCCGTGAGCTGGTAATAGACAGAATGGAGAAAAAAGATGCTGGAGAATATACCTGTGAAGCTGGAAGCGATAAGCTGGTCTTCAAGCTGCAATTGACAGGTACTAGTATATTACAGATAAAGTTTTAACTGCAGAGATTATGTTCTATAACAAAATACTTAAAAAATTGTGTCCTGTAGACATGGCTGTGAAGTTTAAGAAGCTTACCAAGGATACATTTATTGTTGAAGCAAATGAAAGAGTTGTTTTAATGGCTGAAGTGACCACAGAAGTTGGTAATGTGAAGTGGTTCAGAGATGGAGTGGAGATAAAGGAGAGCAGCAAGTGTGAAATACGAAAAGATAGGCTTTCTCGCACTTTGACACTGACATCGGCAGAGACCAAAGACAGCGGAACGTACTCCTGTCATACTCCAGATGACAAAGTGGAATTCAAAGTTCAGGTTAAAGGTACGGTAGGTCAAATGAAACTATTTCCACAACTGCTTCTGCAAATGTTTAATTTTCTTTTCCCCTATTATCCCATGCTTTCATTTCAGATTCAGCTTTGAAGTTTGTTGTTCCATTGAAAGCTGCTACAGTGGAGTTAGGAGGAACACTCAGCCTAATTTGTGAGCTAAATCAGCCCTCAGGGGATGTTCTCTGGCAGCACCAGGGCTGTGAAATTAAACCTGGACACAGGCACTGTGTCAGAACAGATGGAGCTAAAAGGGTCCTCACTGTAACCGCAGTCACTAAAGAAGATGAAGGGGAATACAGCTGTGTGTGTAAAACTGACAAGACCTCTGCCAAAGTAACTTCTAAAGGTAATTAAATCTGAAAATTTACACTTGCAATCTTTACAACTGTGCCAAAATATCCGAGCCATAAATGAGAACCTTGAATGGATTTTAAGGACATTTGTCCACTATAAAATATATAAAAGCATCCAATGTGTCTTTAAAGAGTTATGTTTATTGTGAATAAGACCAGAACAGAGACTTGGATCTTAATATTTACTAACATCAGCAGGTCCGTACCGTTCTTGCACCTCTTGTTATTTCACTGACCTAAGGTATTTCATTTTCATCTAATTTTTTTGTATTTTTGTAAATGGTGCTGTAGAATCTACGTTTCTTATGTCATTATGTGTTTTTATAGTCAGTGTACACCTGTTAGTGAAAACTCCTGATAGCATCTTAAAAACTAGCTTCATTCTTTTCAGCTCCAAGACTCGTGAGGTTGACCACTAAACTACATAACATTGCCGCAATGGAGGGAAAGGACGCCATTTTCAAATGTGCAGTCACTCCAGCTGATGTCAATGTCCGGTGGTTCCACAACAATATACCCGTCACTGCTGGGCTCAAGTACAAACCTGAGCATGGAGGCGGTAGCTTCGCACTAACCATCACCTCAGTCACACAGAAAGATGCAGGAGAAGTTAGTGTTGATGCAGAAGGCAAAAGCTGCAAAGCGACTCTTCAAGTTCAGCGTAAGCTTAGAAATGTTTTCTGCAATAGCTGCCATTTTTACTTTTGTTTATTTGCAATTTCCAAGAAATACAAAATATGTGTAAATCACCACGTCTGCTTTTCCCAGGTGAGCCTGTCACTTTTAAGAAAAAGCTGGAAAATATGACAGTGGAAGAAGAGAATGAAGTGAAACTGGAGGTAGTGCTGAGTAAGCCTTCAGATGAAGTCAAGTGGATGAAGAACAGTGTTGTTATGAAGCCCGCAGGAAACATAGAGATCCGAGTCGAAGGAGCGAAGCAGGCTCTAATTTTCAAGAGAGTGACTTATTCTGACGGCGGGATATACTCTTGTGAGACTCTGGATGACAAGACTCAAGCAAAACTCACTGTTGAGAGTAAGAATAATCCCTAATAATGTTTTTGGAGAGACTAATACAATAGACATATCTGGTGCTATCATTCAACTCTTGAACCACAGTAACTGAATGCTTTTCCCTATTGTTTATAGAGGATTGCTTAGCATTTATGATTCACAGGATTTTATTCACTTCTCGTCAAATTTTTTCTGATTGACAGAAAATATAGTTTTACAGTTTCAGTTGTTATGGTGGTGATTTATATTTAGTCCAGGTTGCTATGTAGAATGATGAGAAGGAGTATTAATCTATTAGTCGGTATTAAAAAAAAGCTCTATGCTTCTGATCTAAAACAAAATTGTCTTCTAGTTCTTCAATAATCTCATAATCAACTCAGGGGAAAGTGTTATAAAACGAAATATCATTTGTCATTCCAACTCAATTAGCAGGGGAAAGGGTTCATTTTAAAGAGAGTTTTTCTCAAAACATCCTTCTTTTGTCAACCATGATTGCTTCAAAGGAAACACCTGGTGTCATAACCTTTTTGACACTCTCTAGATTCAACTTTTGACATCAATTCGGAAGCAGTTGAGTTATGAAGAAAATATTTTAAGGCATGTTAAATGTAGTAAATCCTCCAAAAGTGAGTGTGACCAGTCATTCAGAAATTTGCCCAGAAGTTTATATCTAATATGTCAGAGTTACAGCCAAAAATCATAAAAAATAAATCAAAACTCACTCTTTGCCTTTGCTTCAAATCTGTTAAGGAGACTTTATCAAAGACCAAAAGAACTAATGCAGTGACATTTGATCAAAAACTGTTTTCATTATTCTCCAACATTTTTCACTTTCTCACTGTATGATGATCACGAAATGCTGTTTTCCCCTTCAGTGAGGAAGATTCAGGTAATCAAAGCTCTAACAGAAACAAAAGCTCATGAAATGGAGACAGTGACTCTTGAAGTGGAGCTGAGTCAAGCTGATGTTGAAGGGTTGTGGACCAGAGATGGGGCCAAGTTAAGGTCGGGGGCAAACTGCCGCATCACGACCGTGGGACAAAAGCATACCCTGACACTTTCCAATCTGAAGAGAGAGGATGCTGGGACTATTTCCTTTCAAGCAGAGGGAGTTCATACCTCAAGCAAACTGATTGTCACAGGTACATTTTGCTGATTATTTGTTCTTCTGGGGAATTGTCTGAACAGTGCCATTTTTTTTACTTAAATGTGCTACTCATACAGAACCTCTTGCTTTGATCTCCAAACCCATAATGGACATCAATATTCCTGAGAAGGAGAAGGCAACATTTGAATGTGAAGTGTCTAGAAACAACGCAGAAGTTAAATGGTTCAAGGTGAAAAGTTACTTGTTCATCTATACAAGCAAAATAAAAATATCCTATTCAAAAATAATATTTATAACATTTTGAAAACAACAATTCTGCAGGATGATGTTGAACTGAAGCCAACAAAGAACGTTGCTATTCATTCGTTGGGCCGAAAGCGCACATTAGTTATCAACAAATGCACGCCTGAAGATGGAGGCACTTACATCTGTCGCACAACTGATGATAACACGTCTGCTAAGCTCACTGTGCAAGGTGATTAATTACCTGCACATTTGTTAAACAACTCAAAGTGTGCTTCTTTTTATTGTTCTAATGAAATACATTCTTAATTTGGTTCCTGTAGCCAGAGATATCAAGATTGTTAAGAAGCTAGAAGATGTGGAAGCGGTGGAGAAGGAGAGTGTTTCGTTTACCTGTGAAGTCTCTCATGATGACGTGGAGTACCAGTGGTTCAGAGGAAATGCTAAAATTAAAGCCAGTGAAAATGTCAAGATGAGACAAGAGGGTAAGGATTTTAACAAGCTTAAAATGATTAGAACTTTTATGTCTTTATTTGAAAATGTTTCATCCTCCTCCAGGCAGAACGTATGTACTGCTGTTTATATCTGTAACTCCTGAAGACATGGGTGAAATTAAATTTACAGCTGAAAAAGCATCTTCAGCTGCAAAGCTTAAAGTGAAAGGTAAGCAATTGTTTTTGTGAATATTCATTAATTTTTCAAAAGCTGAATGGAGAATGGCATGAAGTCAATAACCTTCCATAGTCTTGCAATTGGGTTGATCGTATCCGTTGGGTCAAACCTGTTAGAATGAATGCCATACCGATCTGCATATTGTAAGCATTGCTTCCTCTAAATCTACACACTGGCTACTGCAATTTTATTTTCATAATCTTATCTTACGCAACATACAATATTAAGATTAAATCTTCACATACCTCCTAAATATATATTTATCTAAAAAATAGGAAATGCATTGCATCATTCTGACTGCTTTTAATTTGATAGGATTGACTAACCAGTTGCAAATTGCATTTAGGTTTTTATTCCTCATTGAGGCCTGATGGCACCCAAATACGTTTAATCGAGAATCAAACTTGGTGTTTTTTTTTGTTTTTTGCATCAGAATTTTAGCCTGACATTTTGGCATAACTGATGTAGGCAAATGTGTGATTACTCAGTAATTTTGACTTTTTGCTGCCAATGATCACATTGCATATGCAAAATTTATTCAGCTTCAATGTAATTGGTGGGAAACAGTCAAAGTTACATTGAGCTGCATCAATTTGTGGATTTTATCTGGAATTTTTATGTTATAGCTTTGCTTTTGTGTTCCATTGCCATACTATCTACCTCTGATTTCCCTGGCTTTGGCAGAATTACTGAGCAATGGCCTTCCTATCATGTGCTTTAGCAAGAGCTGTAATAAAACCTGTTACACTGATAGGCCTTTTTTGAGACACAATTACTAGTCTACAATCATGCCATGTTCATGTTACTATAGAACTGCCTGTCAAGTTTGTGAAGAAACTCAGGGATAAGATAGCGATGTATAAGCACCGTGCTCATCTTGAATGCCAAGTGTCACGTGCCAGTGCGAAAGTGAAGTGGTTCAAGAACAAGATGGAGATCAAAGCCAGCAAAAAGTATGAGATCAAAGGTGAAGATGTGTACCGAAAGCTCACCATCAATGACGTGGATTCTGGTGATGAAGACATGTATACCTGCGATGCTACAGATGACAAGACATCCTGTAAAGTGCTTGTGGAAGGTAAAACGGAAGATGACAAAGAATACTTGTACACTTAGTGTTGTTATGAATAGATACACCCACAAAACAAGCCATCAGACTGAGAGTCAATGAGGCATAGGTCTATTTATCAGCGTGAAATAATCTACTAATTGGATAAAACCTGGACATTTACCAATTTGTATTGTGTTTCTTCTTGTAACCAATCTCACCTACTAATTTATTAAGATCAATTAACTTTTTTATCCTTCAAAACCAATTGAAAAGTTTTAAATGCTACTGCCGATAACATCTATGTAATTTGTCTAAGTGATTAGGATCACAAAAGAAGGTATTTATGGATTCAAGTGTAAGTGTGATTCATTACAAGAAATGTATTTGCTCCAATTATGTACATTTTTAATAGTTCTAGATTAATTGTGATGACAGTAAAACATTATCAATAGATCAAAGATTCAAAGATATAAGAACTTGATAAAGGAATTCAATGGTTATTACCAAATCTTGCTCCTTGATCGATTTTTTTTTACCATTTGTGAATGATGTGGTTGTGATAGTAAGTTCATTTCATGACCATTAGTGGGCAGTGGAGTGGTTCACAGCTGAACACTAGGTGCACGGATGAGAGTCAGCTTGTCTAACGCTAAAAACATGGTTCTAAATTGGGGAAAAGTGGACTGCTCCCTCCTGACCAGATATCTGCTCCAAATACAGGAGCTCAAGTATTTCAGTGACTTGTGATAGTAAGATGGGCTAGGAGACAAGAAGAGCTCCTATGTTTTGCAGTGAAAGAATCTATTGGAAGTAGTTTGGGGATCTGGTCAGAAAGCCATTGGGCATCTCTTTTGCCCTTTTAGGGTTTTCAGACATATCCCACTGCTAGGATAGCCTGAGAGAAATCCAGAACTTGAGGGGTGGACCTTCTAGAAATGACTTCAAGTAGTTTCCAAAATAAATTACTACTCAAAAGATCAGCAAAATGTCTGAGTGTAAAGACACATACAGCCAGGTGGCTTTTTAGATATGTGGTTTTTGGGCAAATGTCAGTAAATTAAATTTTGATCATTGTTTTTGTGCTAGTGAAATTACATGAATGGCCATTCTCGGATCATATAACTAATAAAACATTATACAAATATCTGTTACCTTGAGAATAGTGGACGCCATTTGTCATTTCTTACTTTGATCTTTGTGATTCTTACAGAACAGTCCATCAGTATCGTACGGGAACTCAGTTCAGTCGAGGTGACGGAACCTTTTGCAGCTGTTTTTGAAGTTGAAGTCAGTATGGAATTAGTGAAACCTCCGATTTGGACTTTGAGTGGAGTTCCTGCGCAGGAGGGCGTTGATGTTGAGATGGAGAAAGAAGGCACCATGCATCGTCTCACTTTTAAAAAGACCAAAGCGTCAATGACTGGACCAGTTCAATTCACTGCAGGGAAAAGCAAATCTCTTGCTCAGCTCACAGTCAAAGGTGAATACTTGTTTTCAGGCTCACACAACAACTGGGTATATTTTGTTTTCCGCATTTATCATATGCTTTTCTGTATGTTTAGAGCGCCCACTTGAGATCACTGAGCATATCAAAGATGTAAAGGCAAATGAAAAAAGCTCTGCTGCACTTGCTTGCAAATTTTCTGCCACACCTAAAGAAGTGAAGTGGTTCAAAGGTCAGGTTCTTCTGGCAGCGTCAGATAAATACAGCATAAGACAAGATGCTGCAAGGTCTCAACTTACTGTTCAAATGTTGACTGAAGAAGACAGTGGGGAGTACCGCTGTCAGTCAGGTCCTGCTGAAACCAAAGGGACTTTAACTGTTGAAGGTATGATTTATATTTGATGGAAAACTCACATAACTTATATTGACATTAAAACTATGTTCCTGTTTTAACTTCTCAGTCCGAGAAATAAAGATCACCAAGCACCTAGCTGACACAGAGGTTGATGAAGACAGCGATGCAATGTTCACATGTGAGATCAACTACCCTGATGAAGATGCACAGTGGCTTCTGAATGAGAAGGTCCTGTTCACCAATGAGGTGAACACCATCACGCATGAGGGCAAAGTCCACAAGCTCACGCTGAAGAACTTGGCTCCTCAGGATGGGGGAACTATCACCTTTCAAGTACGCAAAGTGAAAGAATCTGTCACACTGAAGGTTAAAGGTAAGTAATGCCATTCGTTGTCTTATAATAACTGGCCACAAATTTCCTGGTTACCTAAATTAATTTACTGCTCAAAAACATATAATTGCAGGGCCTTGCACAAGTATTCAAAAGTACAAAGTATTTTGGAACTTTGTGAAATTTTGTCACATTGAAACCACATGTCTATAAATTTACTTTTAGGCATGTGGTAGACCAACACAAAATATTTTTGTACTTTACTCTAGTATGCCTAAATAAATTCCAGTTTAACAAATTGCCCACAGAGGTAAATAGACCTGTGTGTAATATAAACTCAGTATATATGGAGCTGGTTTCTCGCATCATTAAGACATGAGAGATGGGAACAGAAGCAATAACCCAAGCTTTGAGTTTCTGGTGAAGTTCTTTTTCATCCATTTTGACAATGGAAAGAGTGTTGCACTTACCTAAACATGACCATCAGCCTAAACTGATCTGTCAAACAAGATGAATGCTAATCAGAGGAGCAGACAAGGGGCCCATGGTGACTCTGGAGAAGATGTAAAGGTCAGGTAGGAGAATCTGTTGAGAGTACAGCTAAGAGCTGTACATCTCAAAAATGTTGTCATTATAGGAAAGTGGCAAGGAGAAGGTCAGTGTTGAAATAAAGTCACAAGTGTGAGAGAGGCATGGAAGTGTTCATTTAATGTCGTAACAGCCTAATTAAAGTCCAAACCTATATTACATTTAGAGTTTGTGGCAAGATTTAAGTTTATTTTTGATTGTTGCTCTCCATCCAATAGTGATGAGTCATTTCAAAAGCATCAGCTGAAAGAGCCGATGGTTTTTAGTAAATCAGAAGAGCCTCCAAAAACCTCCACGCAGTGACAGCCTGCTCTCTGCTCTCTGCTCTCCACTTGTTTTCTTCCTTTCACTGCTCAGCTCTCACACTCATTCCCATGCTCGGTGGCTGAAGGCGTATTACAAATGCATGCTATACTTATATATATTGGCTCATTTGCATCCACTTTGTGGATCCATAAAATTAAATCCCTGTAAAAACATTAAAGTTTATGGTTGTGAGATGACAAAATGTGGCAAAGTTCAATGAGTATGAATGCTTCTCAAAGCACTGTATGTAATTAGGGTGAACATAGATGCTAGTGTTTGGACTTCATCTTCTTGTAGTGTGTAGAAATGAATCTGGCTATTTGTTTCTCCCACCTTTCTTAACCTGCAGAAAAACGAGCTGTGTTCCTCAAGTCACTAGATGATGTCACAGGAGAGGAGAAAGGCATGATAACGTTGACATGTGAAGCAAACAAGCCAAGAGTTTCTCCAATATGGAGAAAAGAGGATAAAGTGTTAAAAGCTGGACCAAAATATGAGCTCCTTCACACGGGCAAGTCTTTGGGACTGATTGTAAAGGATGTGACCAAGGAAGATGCTGGAGAATACAGTTGTGATCTCGGCACAGAAGTCACAAAGGCAAAGGTCACTGTAAGAGGTGAGTACCCTTTTAGGTAAGCAATTTAGAGTTAAAGTAAAAAGAAAAACAACTCTTTCTTCCCTATCCTAGAAATTGGTATCGGCATCACAAAAAAACTGAAATCCGTTGTGGTGAATGAAGGAGACACATGTAGCTTTGAGTGCATCCTGTCACGCGAGAGCATTGATGACTGCTTGTGGTCTGTTAACGGCAAAGCCGTTAAAAACGGAGGTCGCTATAAGATCTCCAGTCAGGGGCGAAAGTACACTCTGACCCTGAAGGATGTGACCCCTGCTGATGCTGGTGAGGTGGTCTTCAGCATTAAAGAACTGAGCTCCAAAGCAACACTAAAAGTTGAAGGTAAGTCACTTCATAAATTTTGAATGTATCAGAATAGTTCTCACATCTCCATCTCTGTTCAATTGCTATTCAGAATTGGTGATTAAAATAGAAGCACACATACCAAAATAAGTCCTCTAAACACTGTGTTTCTATTCACAGGAAAAGCTTCATCTCTATCAACTGGGCTTCAGAATGTTTCTGTTGTTTGTGGCGAAGATGCTGTTTTTGCCTGCGAGGTTACCCAGGCTAGTTTCACTGTAAAGTGGGCCAAAGAAGGTAAAGCCATCAGAACAAGCAAGAAGTATGAGATCAGTCAACAGGAGAAGCTCGTGAAGCTGACCATTCGCAAAGTGTCTGCTGAAGATTCTGGGGAATACAGCTGTGAAGTTGTTGGAGGTGCAACCACAAGAGCCAAGCTGGAAATTAAGGGTAAGGATGAAATGTAAACACATCTTTTTACATATGTAGACACAGCTGGCCAACTTACTATTTATTTATTTACTTCAAACTGGAAACCTATCCTCCTTGCATATTATCTGAATATTCTAAAGAAGTATTCACAATAAACCACTTTCAGTAGCAGTTTAATATCAAACTATAATATAAAAATAGCAAAATATTGAAACATTTAAAGTTCAGATTCTCCTTTTTTTCGGCCCTAGTATTTCTTTCTGTGAACTCATAGAGATTTGTTCATGTTAATAACATTACTTTAAGACACACATACATGTTCTACATTTAATTTATTAAGAATATTCAGTATTCAGCTAAACATTATAGTCTGACATGAGATCAGACAATTTTCTTCCTTTTTCCATCCATATATTGAACATTGGTGTTCCCCAAAAATATACAACAAACCAATGAGATGATTGTGACTCTCTAAACTGTAGCAATTTTACTTTTACCAGAACCGATCCATAAATTCACCAAAGCGCTTGAGGACATCCAAGCAGATGAGCGGACCTCTGTGACCTTACGTTGCGAAACGGCACAAACTCCATCCTCGGTGACGTGGCTGAAAGGCCACACAGAGCTCAGGGCTGGAGGTCAGTACGAGATGTCCCACAAGGAGAAGGTCCTAACGCTCATCATTAAACACCTGGAGGAGAAGGACACCGACATCTACACCTGTGACGTCGGCACTGCGAAAAGCACGGCCAAGGTGACTGTGAAAGGTGAGAAATTAGGAATATGTAAGGAACTGAAAACTCCACTTTCAATTCCACCCCAATCTGACTTGACACAAAAATTTGACTTAACACAAAAATTGAATGAATGCCATTGCCTCTTAATTCACATTGGATGACTCATAAGCTATATTGAGTTTTATTATTTTGTTCTCCAACTAAAGCATTAATTAATCCGAAACCTGCTGCCTTCAATATCCAGTAGAGGAAATGACCAGAACATCTTATACCAAGAGAAAAAACATGACTCAGTTGTATCCTCTGAATTCTTAAAATCGTGAATTTAGTGGTGGAGAGAAGGGAGATTATCCTTTTTTTTGTGGGGACCAGACAACTTGTGCTAACCTAAAAGTGGTGGTATGAATTCATGTCTTCGTTATCAGAGGTTTAGAAAGTTTACTCGAAAAACACCAAACCTTTGACGTTTTCTTATTATTTGTGTCAAATGTTGCTGTTATATGAAACCCACTTGTGCAGCATTGCCAACGACATTTGTGAAAAAGTTGGAGAGCCAGGAGGCCGAGGAAGGAGCCAGTGTTACTTTGCATTGTGAAATCTCCAAACCTGGAGTCTCTGTGGAGTGGAAGAAAGGAACACAGGTTGTGAAGTCTGGAGAGAAGTACCAGGTGAAGCAGAAGGCCTCTGTGAATGAACTCATTATTAGCAAGGTGGTGCCAGAAGACAGTGGAGATTACAGCTGTGTGTGTGGAGACCAGAAGACCACAGCCAACCTCAAGATCAAGGGTAGGAAGAGGATTTATTATGAGTTCCTTTCAACAAGTTTTTGTGTGTTTGTGGTTGTTTTTGTAGATCTGGTCTGTTATTGATGTGTGAAGCTGTCCGTGTTAGACCTATTTGTTCAGTGTCGGTATACTTTGTGCTTGTTCATGTACTATTTGTTGTAGCAAGAATACCATTGACTATGTTACAACTACTGACCATGCAGCCCAACCAGTGATCTTCAAACAGAAGTTGGAGAAGCAGGAGGCCGAGGAAGGAGCCAGTATTACTTTACAATGTGAAATCTCCAAACCTGGAGTCTCTGTGGAGTGGAAGAAGGGAACACAGGTCCTGAAGTCTGGAGAGAAATACCAGATGAAACAGAAGGCCTCTGTGAATGAACTCATTATAAGTAAGGTGGTGCCAGAAGACAGTGGAGATTACAGCTGTGTGTGTGGAGACCAGAAGACCTCAGCCAACCTCAAGATCAAGGGTAGGAGGAGGATTTATAGTTAGTTTATTGCAACAAGGTTTTGTTGAGTGTGTATTTCTTTCATGTATGCATTTAAGCCTGTTTGTTGGAGTTCTGGTCTGACAGCTACATGTGCAAACTGTCACTTTAAGCCCTGCTTTTTCAGCTTTATTGTGATTTGTGCCAGTTTATGTGAAATTTGCTGTGATATACCATTGATTGTGTAATAACTAATGACCACACAGCCCAACCGGTGACCTTCAAACAGAAATTGGAGAAGCAGGAGGCCGAGGAAGGAGCCAGTGTTACTTTGCGTTGTGAGCTCTCCAAACCTGGAGTCTCTGTGGAGTGGAAGAAAGGAACACAGGTTCTGAAATCTGGAGAGAAATACCAGCTGAAGCAGAAGGCCTCTGTGAATGAACTCATTATTAGCAAGGTGGTGCCAGAAGACAGTGGAGATTACAGCTGTGTGTGTGGAGACCAGAAGACCTCAGCCAGCCTCAAGATCAAGGGTAGGCGGAGGATTTATTGTCAGTTGATTTCAACGGTTATTATTTTTTTTGATTAATTGATTTTCATGTATGTATTTAAGGTTGTGTGTTGTAGATCTTGTCTGTCATCAAATTGTGCAAACGGTCAGAGTGCTGTTCAAGCTTTGTTTTGAATTGTGCTTGTGTATGTAAAATTAGCTGTGGCGTATCATTGATTGTGTAACAACTAATAACCATGCAGCAGCACCAGCAATCTTCAAACAGAAGTTGGAGAGCCAGGAGGCTGAAGAGGGAGCCAGTGTTACTTTGCGTTGTGAAATCTCCAAACCTGGAGTCTCTGTGGAGTGGAAGAAGGG
>CAEGAF010069390.1:0-33814 GCA_903067075.1 Micropoecilia bifurca | reverse complement strand
TATATTTATCATTACCAGGTCGTGTGACCATGAGAAGTCCTCTTGAACTGTACCCAGCAATGGAGCGTCTCTGTCGAACATCGCTCCTCTGCCAGTGTTTACATAATGTCCACGTTGTTACTGTCGCCATATCGAGGCCTATCATGTTCAACTGCCCTTGCTGTTTACCGAAGGCCATGATTAAGCGCTATGATGGAAACTATCAACATCCATTTCATCCATATTTGATGAGCGAATGCCTCCCTCCCATTACACACAACAGGGGGAAGCTGTAATCAGCATCCAAACACACTGCGAATAATTATTCACCCAGATAATGGCTGTGTTTATGCAAGGACATAGAAAAGGTTGCTTTTTATTTTGGTTTAGTATTTTTTCCCCACTTCTATTCTAAAGTGAACTCTGATTAGGCAACAATGTGGCTGATTTCTGTTGTCTACATGCCTTTTGTGTGCCCTCATCTATAAGCTAATGTTATTAGCCCACATCCTCCCTGAAACGCCCGTCTCTCATCAGGGGTAGCAGAACCAGAGTGAACTTATCAATATCGATCCCGGAACGTTGTTGTTTTATCGTCCTAATGATGTGGGTTATCAACTGATTGTCTAATGTGGACTTGGACTGAGCAGGAGGAGGTTTTACGACTCCGTCGTGTCGCGCTGCGTTCGGTTTCTGAGCCGTCCTGTAAGCTGTAGATATGGACGAGTTGGACCCGATTCCGGCTGGTTGTCACCACATTAAACTGACTGCAGAGCTACAAATGAGGTCAGCATGGAGGTTTGCTGCGTTAAGGGCAGAGGAATTATCTTTTTTTTTTTGACTCTACCTATTGCAAATGCCATGTGAAGATTAGTTTACACGAGACACTGAGACCGATTGTAAATGTAACTTCAGCACAGAGTCACATTGACTCCAACCTTTGCTGAGTTGTCACCTTATTAGATGACTTCACACTTTGTTTTTTTCTTTTGTATTTTGTAATCGTGTAAATGAGCTTTTACAACAAAACCTGTCTAAACAAAGATTGTGTTGTTTGTTCATGGAGTTGTTTATTCAGCAGTTAATTCATTTTGGATTAAATCCTGCCCTGTGCACATTATGTTAACTTTCATATTGCACGTGAATATCCGATCCTGATAAGGTAAGAAGCCAAACAGCAGTAGATCACAGCCCAGATGAGTCTGGGGGAAGATTCTGAATATTTGTTGAACTGCTTGTGCAAACCAATTCAGACAGAAATATCATTCAGGTGATGCATTTAGACACTCACTTTATAAAAGCCTTTCAGATTTTACAAAGCAGGAAGTGCATAGGACTTGCTGATCTTACCATCCAATCAGCAACCTGCTGCAGTTGATGTCTCAGTTGGACACAACTAGCATGTTGGTGAAATACAGCAGTGATGGTTTACAACTCAAATGTTTTTGTCCAAAGTCAGAATCAAATTTCAGGTCTTTAATCACTGAAAGAATTCTTCTTGGTCAGATTTATTTAAGCAGTTTTTTTTCAGTGTCGTGATTCAAAAATATCCAACTTCACAGATTTTTAAAAACTTCTACTGTTTCTCATAACTCCAGAGTTGTGGAATCAACCGCTTAGTAGTTTAAACTGATGTTTTTCCCCGATTAGCCTCAGTGTGCAGCAAACTCGCTCTAAAGTTAATCACTGACGAGTCTCACAAGTGTGATTAACAGGTTCTTAACAAGTATTTCCACTTTGTTTTACAATTGGTTGTTGATGCCAAACAAGTGGTTCAGGCGTGTCTCTTAATTGGAATAAATATATCATAGTTAGCTTAAGAGTCCAACGAGGAAGCTTCTTAATGCGTAAAACATTATGGATTTGAAGGTAAAACATAAGAAAACCTTTTGAAAATGTAAAAAAAGAAAAAAGAGATTTTTGTCATGGTTTATCTACCTAGTAATTTTGTTGATGTTTTTTCTTATCCTTAATGTTTTTGGGGAGAACTAATAAAGTGGCTCTGCAACTCATTACACAAACAGATTTGCAGGGATTAGGACTTGTGGCAGATTTCTAGTGAAATAAAACCCACAACATACCGAGCTCTAAGTAATTGTTGCAGCCTTATAGGCTACATGTCCTTGTTTCCTGAGAGTTAAGCTATTATTCCAGGCAATCCACATTGATCCCTGTTCCCTGTAGCATCGATCCTACTTTTAAACAGAACAGAAAGGTCTCTTTTGTACACCACTTAAAAAGTGGGGCCATTTTGCTGTCAATTCACTCTGTGTCTTTCCATTCTGCTACACTCAGAGTAAATCTGCCCAGTGCACAATGAAAGGGCCACAGTACCAATGGTTTCATTTTTCTGCTCCTCTTTACATTTTTGTCTGTGTTTTTATCTTTTTATTTTATACAGCTACTTTTCTAGAGTGTCGGATATTATCAGAATTTGAAATTGGTACTAGATGGGAATAAGAGTGCATTAAAAAGGGCAAACAATCCCATTTATTTGCTGAGAAATCAGTCTTATTTGCATTTGGGCTTTTGGTCATCTTTGAAATACTTGTGTGAAAATTATAAACTCCTGTTGACACAAACTTATTTGATTTCAAGCAAACCCATATCAAAGACTATATGTATCAATAAAAATCAAAGCCAGTTGTAGAAATCCCACAGCCTGTCTTTATATACAAACAGGCGGCGCACACAGTTTTACGTATTTGTCTTTCTCAGCATATGGCTCTACCTCTTTTCTACACGCTCTTTTCTACATGCATATACTTTACATATTTGCTATCCCTCAGCCTTAAGCTGTGTATGCCTTGTCTGTCTTGATCACTCCCATTGCAAGGCTCTGGTTCAGCACCCTGCAGCATCAAGATCTGATGTGATTTGAGACTCGACTAAAGTCTGGAGGACTCACTTTTACACATTTTTTTCACATATTCCTATACAATACCTCCACAAAATAGCTCTGTCTCTTTTACAAATGTGCGCAAATCTTTCAGTTTTCTGCTAATGTCAAAAAGACACGATCTCGCAATTGAGGTGTTTCCATCAAATAAGAGATTAAATTAAAATCAAATGTGAACAAGCTTCTTCATATAATACGTTGCAGCGGTTGTACTCAGTTACATGAGAAATATCAGTTTGTGCAGTTATGTGGTCAGTGGAAACACAGCTAGCGATAGCTTAGCTGCCAGTGTTTCCTGTAGTTTTTATGTCTTGATTAAGATTACAAAAACACAGATGAGCTTTTTTACACGTCTCAGTCTGTGTAGGATATGCAAAGAACAAAAAAGTGCACATTTTCAAAACATGATACTTAACAAGTGTCCTAGTTATCTTATGGAGGTGTGACTGATAGGAACAAATATAAACAGAGAAATATTGCAAACTGCTGAAGCTGATTTCTGAATGTATTGTATTTGACCCCAAGATGATTAACCAACCCACCAACAAACAAAGAAAAGAGATGAGAACTGAAATTAAGGCCCTTCTTCATAAATATCAATATATCATCACCATATATATTCTCTCCTTGCTCTTGTCAGTCTCATATTTTTGGATTTTTTTTTTTGTACCAAATTCTGTAAACACACAGAGAAGTTGCCTGGTCACTGGAAACCTCCCATTTTCAGCTTGATTGGCCGTGAAGAGCAACAGGTGGTCAGATAATCAACAATCCAATATTTTTCTGATCAGTGAATGCTCCTTACTAAGTGCTGCCAGGTTGAGCTAATTAAACACTCTGATCACTTCAGAGTGGAGGAGACTGACACAGTCAGCGTTTTTTCTGTCTGTGACGTCCTTGTAAACAAAATCATAGCGAAGACAGAGAGGAAAGACTAGATCAAAACCAACAATATGGTTTTTTCTGTTGCTTAGAACATTTAAATTTAGAGTGATTATTTAAATGTTCTATTCATTACATTACAATTCTGCAATATTTCAACTTAATCAGTTAAGTTGTCCTTCTGGTTTCAAACCTACAGCTTAGTCGATATCTATGTCACAGCATCGCTGAAATAGAACTGTAATGAAATATCTTCACTTATTTGAAATTCGGCTTTTTTGAAAAAACTATTTGAATGAGGAAAAGGAAATGAAGAGTTGTGCCAAAAGTGAATATCACTTAGAATTTGATTCCAAACTATATTAATCAAGAGAAGCTGCATTTCCATTACAAATATGTGGAAAATGTTGTCAGTACCCCATTAATGTCCAAAACACATTTTCCCGATTGTAGAGTTTCCATTAAATAAGAAATGCAGCTAAAATCACATTGGAATAACTTGTTAATATTGCTGCGCCATCATCCTCCAGCTGTTGATCATGTGATGCAAAATAAGTGTTTCTGTTGAATTTCTGTGAAATAAACTATTTTCAATATGGCCAAAAAAAAAAAACACACACTTCATCCTAGAGACAAAACTTTCTATTAAAACATTTTTTTTTCAAAACTGGCCTGTTTCCATTAATCTAGTAAATTAAGCTAGTAAATTTTTCAAAATGTCGAGATGATTATATAGTCGGTGGAAACACACTTAGCAGGTGACTGAGTGTGAAACGCAGCATAAGAAATTGCATCATATTTGAGGATCAGGCAAGTAAAAGCAGCTTTTGTTTTTTAGATGAAGTCGATTTTTTTTTTTTATTATTCTATTTTTTTAAACCCTGAGGAACTTTCTGCTCCACATTAAGTCAGGTGTTTACTCCACCCATCAGCAAACAGAAACCCCCGAGTGGATCACGCAGAGCGGGAGGCTGACGTCAGAGAGGGGGGGCGTTTGAAGACAAAAATATTTGAAGATGAGCGGGGAGACACCACGACTCGAGGAGTCACAGCTCAGCTTCCCGCTTATTCAGTCAGAAACCTGCATGGCGCCCCGTCGGTGTTTCTAATACAAAGAGACAATTCTCAAATGTAGGAGCTGAGACTCTCTGCCTCCTGCTTCTGACTGTGCTTTTCATTCCATCCTTGCTCTGCGCCTTTTGTCTTACTGCATCTCCCCCCTCTGTTTGTCTGCCGTTGTACAGGTGACATCACACAACTAATGCATTTTTCATGACCATTCTTTGCCCCTGAGCAAATAATAGATGCTATAAAAAGCTTAAATATGTTCCTGCTCATCGCAGGGCCTGCACACACCCCACTCCCTCTTTTTTTTATCCACTATTTCATCATACCTTTTTGCCTGAGTAGCTGTAAGAGCCGTATAGAAGAAATACATAAAAACATTTTTTGAGAGAGAACCCAGTTGCTAATGCAAACCTGAGCAACAGTTTGTGGACATAATCCTTTTGGTTGTGTTTTTACTGGTCATGTGCTTCTACAGTTTGATGGTTTCAATTCAAATTCCCTTCATTAGTTGTTTTTTTTTTTATTTTTCCCTCCTGTTTCAGAAATAACGTTTCCTGTATATCCCTGATGTTTAAGAGGATGTTTATCATCACTCCCTAACTACCTTTCTACCCTAAGAAGTTAACATTTAACCATCTTGCCATCTGACTCCTGCTGATCCCTCAGCTTCATCAGGGTCTGTAGGAAATCTATTTATCTGCTTAATGTTTGAAGACATGCCTTATGGCCCATTCAAACTGAGAAGCTCTGCAGTCAGCTAGGACTCACACACGTCACCTGCTTCCGTCCATTTTGCAACTCGGTCTTGACTCTGAACCAGGCATCGTTGTGACTCGTATGGAGCTCCAGACGTGTTGCTTTTACTAACCTGGGGATTAAAGTAACCTGTACAAACCTCCTAGACATTTTCAGACCGTACAACAAGACAATTTTACTATCATTGAAGAACTTAAGAGGTTAACTGGTCTTCATTATCAAAGCACAGAGAACTACTGTAGTTGTATACTTTCATGTATAAAGCAGTGATTGGTTTACTACCAGTGTATTTGACTTCCTATATGTCACCTTAACTTACATGACATCCTCTGTTCATTCAGTTACATGCAGAACTTGTGGGGCCAAAAGGCATTTTCTTCCAACGCTCTCCATGTTTGAAGCAAGTCACATTTGGACCTGAAGCTGTGCAGCTCAATTGAACTATGGGCTGTGAAACATACAGTCAGTGGAGAGACTGGATGGCTGTTCCTGCTCTTTGTGCTTTACTGAGTTGGCTGATCACTGTCAGATGTTGGGTTTTTGTGCAAAAAAATATGTCTATATATATTAATGGGGACCTTTTCTTATAAACTCTACATTTCAGCACAACTTTCAGAGGTGAAATTAGTGTGAGAAATGTTAAGGCATTAATTTCCAAGTGTCTGTCCATTTCGTTTTTCTCACAATGCCTAACATAAAGCTAATGGACACTAATGCAATGGCTAGAGCAAATCTTACACACCATCAGTGCCTAATCACCCTGTTCTTTTCGGGCCTATGTAGGCCTCAGGCTTAATTACCTCTAATACATGCCTGTGTGATATTGTACCTTCATGGTGGACCTGTTGAAACCTCTCAGGCTGAAGTCAATCATACCTGCGTAGGTCAGAAACAAATTCCAAAGACCGTGGCCTTGTGAAAGCCCACACATTTCATTTGGCTTAAAATATGTGATTAGTACTGTGTGGCTGCAGAGAGCCCACACTCTGTCTTTTCATGGAGAAAAGAAAAATGAAAAAATAAAAAAACAAACATCTAGTTAAAAAATAAATTCATGTATTCTCTGCTGTCTCTTTAGAACATTTATAACTGAAGTGGCTCCTGAGTTTAGTCTGCAAGGGTAAGAGACACCCACAGTGAGCGCTCCACTTCTGATTGGATGCTATTTGCAAAACCGACACATGCGGAGCTGGATTTCTTTGATTGCACAGCAAACATGAAAAAAAATTCATCTGTATTCATATTTATATTCAACAGATTCCCACAGAGAGTTTTTATTTTTTGCCCTCATTCAATAACATAACAATGTCCAAGGTCTTGCAATCTGGACATTTAATCTGGATATTTTTATATATCTGCTGAACAAAATATGACGTGGTAAATCAATGGTGGGTTGCTGTCACAAATCCTATTGCTAATAGCGACACTCTTCGGTGTGGAAGTTGTGGCACTGCAGCAACAAAAGTCAAAGTTAAGCGTATTTGATATTAGTTTGGTGTAAAACAAAGTACTTGAAAGACAAAAACGTACAGCAAGCCAATGTTGTAATGAGGCAGGTGGGCTGAAGCAGAGGGACATCTGACAGCTGCAGGAACATGGAGGGCTGGAGTTTGAGTTGCTGCTTTAGAGGAAATAAAACTAAAGTTTAAAAGGAACAGTGTGTTGCTGTATATGCTTCTAAATTTGTTTTCAGCTGTTTAAAACTATACGAAGCAAAGGAAAGAAGAGAAGGTTTGTTGTGATGCTCTGGTTGTTCATTGTTAATCAGAGAAACATTCTGAATAAACTGCCTCAGTGGTGGAAAGTTCTCACAAATAAAAATGTCTGGCACCGACGTCAAGGCAAAAGTTTAAACAGTCCAGGATGTGTGTGTGTCCAGGATGTGTGGGGTCTGCAGAGATGTCGGTTGCCCTTTTCAGACTCTACAGTGGCCGTGAAGACGACCCGCATGTAAAAGGTCGTACTTGTGGAGGGGTTTTCTCTGGAAGTCAACCAAAATGTAGATAGAAAATAATTGCTTCGATTTTTTTTTTTTTCATAGTTTTAATTTTTTTTTTTTTCTTTGAAATTGTGTGGCTTTCTGCTTGCATGTTCTAAATCACTGTCTCGCTCTGTGCGAGCATGTTTGTGTTTTTCCCTCTCGGGCTGCTATGAGAGATGCATTTTGTCCTGACAGTTGAAATGAACGGTATTCATTATTGAAGACGTCCACATAAAACTCACAACTCTGCATCGTCACGATGTCGGCTGCTGGCTGCTGGCAGCCATGAGCTGGATATCAGGGACGAGCTTCTCCACAGGACCCTCCTGCTTGGAAACCCACATAAATAAGTGTCTGCATGTGCTAAGATGTGGAATAGTGTCATGTAAAGACAAATGGAGAGATGCTTCTTACTTGGAACACCAGCTGTGTTTCTGTTGACTATATAGTTGAGCTTTTGGCATTTAAAAAAAAAGTTCTTAACGGAAACTTGGGAATTTTAAGAAAGCTCTTGTTTTTCATCGTTTGGTGCCAGGAGGAGTTTATTTTTCGGGGGGTTGTTTTCAAAACTGCAATGGAAAAACTTTTTCAACAATGGGATTTTGCCACTGGCACAAACCACAAAGAAGACGACGACAGGGAGTAGTGACAGGAAGTAGTTGGAGGACGATGGTGCAGCATATTTTTTAATGGTATATCCCGTGAACAAACCTCATGTGATTTTAATTTAATTTCTGTTTTCTTATTTTTTTTCTACTTTGGCTGAATATCGACTCGTAATGAAATCGTAGTCATTGACGTTTACCAGATTACATTTCCAAAAATTGAGCCAGAGGAAAGGCTCTCAGGCACTGGAGGAAGCTCTTTGTTGCGGCACTATAATTACTGTAAGCAGTCGACACAATGGGGGGCGAGATACACCAGAATGTTTTTGTCTGCTTTGCAGGCATCTTTTGAATTGAACCATGGACTGAGGCTTTCCTCTCGGACCCCTTTTGTAATTACCGAATGGCTGAAAACACTCCGGCTGTCAGGTTTACCTCGTTGTCACCGTGGGATTTGTGGGACTGCGGTGTTATACTTTGTGGGCAACAAAGTCACAATAGATTCTTTAATAACTTGAGGAAGAACAGGTGTTTGGGCTCCGGTGTTTTGCTCTGATGGAAAGTGCTGAAGGCATTTAATAATCAAACACCTAACCAATCCAGCAAACTGCCTATAAGCTCGTCTTGGTCACATCCGTCACTGATCTCCATCTTTTGGTTGCTTTTAAAGCGTGGATTGACAGTAGTACAGGAAGCTGTGTCTTCTCCCTCCACCTTCTTTACCTCCTTTGCTCTGGTGGTTTGCGTGGATTACAGCTAAAGCCTCATTAAATCCACCTCTGCCGCTCGTGTTTCCTTTCTTATTCTCCCACTTGTGAACACAGTTTCAAGATTATACTTGAAGGTCCAGGATTCCATCTTGACCGCTTCAAATTCCCTTAGACCGAGGTGTGTGTGTGTGTGTGTGTGTGTGTGTGTGTGTGTGTGTGTGTGTGTGTGTGTGTGTGTGTGTGTGTGTGTGTGTTGAGGAAGTTCTGATGAAGCCTACAAAATCTGCAAAATGTGAGAAAGCAAGTCTGAGGATGGATAGAAGGATGAAGAAGAGAATGTACTTTTAAGGATGAAGTGTTGGTTTTGTGATTTATAGTCAAATATTTTCGACTTTTCTCAAACTGTGTCGGTCCTGGTGGTAACACGTCGAAGCGGTTCTGCCCTGTTAGCTCTAATTTGTTCTTTTTGTACTTTTGTTGACCTTTTTTTCCGGTTGAGGCATTGCAATGTTCGGACGATGTTTCCCTCTGGGTTTTGGATGCCGAGCAGCTGGAAGGATTTTCACTCTTGCTTTTTGGACGGCTATGATGTGTAACCATGGCAACAAGGTGGCGTTTAACTACTGAGATCAGCCAATAAGCATCTCAAAAGCTTAAAACAAAACCTAAACTACAACCCCGAAACCCAGAGGAGGTGAAAAGGCGACTTTGTGGTTGCAGAGCAGAGAGTTCAAACCAACGAAGCTCTGCAGACAGACTGAGAGAAGCAGCAAAAACAAACAAGGTGGATAAGCTGTCGCTGCCGACAACTGATAGTG
Organism: Micropoecilia bifurca; assembly: GCA_903067075.1. Taxonomy (NCBI): domain Eukaryota; kingdom Metazoa; phylum Chordata; class Actinopteri; order Cyprinodontiformes; family Poeciliidae; genus Micropoecilia; species Micropoecilia bifurca. The sequence goes on along the minus strand of CAEGAF010069390.1, from coordinate 24,116 downwards.
TCATCAACTGCGTTTCCATCGACTTTTTAAATTGTGTAAATTGGAATTGCAAAAAATAAATGTGTTTAATGAAAACAAGCTGATTTAGAAAAAAACACAAAAAACTCCCGTTTGCACTTGGATGAGGTTTTTTTTTGTTAGTTTTTTTTGGGGCCACATTAAAATTAGTGTGAAACTGAATTTCACGCCATATGAATCTTGTGATCAACAGCTGGATGCGACTCCATGAAGAAGACGACAGAAAGCGGCAGGAGGATGATGTACAGTTTTGAGCACATTTGTAATGGAAACCCAGCTATGGTACGTCATGATGCTGAGCTGTTAGCATATCGTGACACATCCATACATAAAGTGTCTTCAGTCAGAGGCTGACTGACACGAGAGATCCTTCCTGCCAACAGCGTCACCATCTGCGACTCTGAAGATACTTGAATCGCATGAGGTGCATCTAGTTTCCCCTTAGGATAAAAACAAATGAAGTCAACATTGTCTCTTAATTTGAGTTTATTTTCCTCTATAATAACAGCTTCAAATATTAAATGCACATTTAAACAGTCTGTACTATGACTTAGCAAAATGATTCCAAACAAGGTTTTTCCAAATGAATGACCAGCATTCATTTGCTTTCTGACCCAAACTTGTATGTCATTATTCACAGCTAATGAGAAATATCTTTACTTCCATCTACTATTGTTGTGAAAGAAACAGTTTCTGTTCACACTTCCCTGTTGCCAGCGACTGTTTATTCATTTGTTCAGAATGTCTGTGAAATGATACGTTTTGATCATTTTTGTTTGTGTAAATATTAAACGCGCCTGTCAAGAGATTTTCCAGCTTCTGTCATCCGAAAAGGGCAAATTACTGGTCTTCTCGGTTTTGAGATCAATCACACACCAGCCTTTCTTTTCCATTCCAACATTTTTATTTGCTTAATTATAACCGTTTAGCTCCGTATCGACACTTTGCTGTCACAACTTTGCGTTTCAGAAAACACTTTACGTTTACAAGGCCGTAGAGCAGATTCTCCTTGCGGCATCGTCGGTGTGTGTGTGTGTGTGTGTGTGTGTGTGTGTGTGTGTGTGTGTGTGTGTGTGTGTGTGTGTGTGTGTGTGTGTGGTGAAGGGTAAAGTAAAACACAAAAGATAACACAACCCTTCAGAGGCAACACAGGGCTTCAAACCCTCACCGCTGACCATCTTTCTCTCTCTTTCTTTCTGTTTTTGTCTCTCCCCCCTACGGTGACATTTTTCAAGACTGTGTGTTGCCATGAATGACAACTAGGGGCTCTTTGGAGTGCATGATGGAAGAGTGGCCTGGTAGGAAGAGATAAGGAGGGAGAGGAGGAGGAGGCCACCCACAATTGCACATTCCCTCACACCCACATGCATGTTGTCCACGTTAAAATAAAAAGCAAAAACACAGAGACCTCCACATCCAGAGGCCAGTCGAAGTCGCCATCATTCCGCCCTTACGGAGGAATTTCATCATAAAGCGTCATGGACACCGTTTGCATTCTAAAGTGCCAAACGAATTTCCTTATGACGGCCTTCCGTCAACTGCGGATAATTAACGACACGTGTAGCCGTGTCTGACGGACGCTGCATGCTAACAACGTGTCCTCTCAGTCCACAGCTGTGTAGCGTGGCGACCCGGGTTGCCACGGCTACAGATGGCGGGAGCTGAAGGAGTCTGAAGAGCGTCACGGGTTTTGTGGAACGGATAGAGAAGTTGTTGAGCCTCGAGATGAAGATGGGATGATGGGAGCTGAGTTTCAGTCGACCACACGGTTGAGAGATTTGATGATTCAGAAATAAATCAATTTAGGAAAAAAAAAATATCTGTTTTTTTTTAACCTCAGATGTTGTGAGGTGGATTTTTTTGGGCCATATCAAAATTAGTTAAATTAGCAAAACATCAATGGAAACATTCTTTTTCGCATCACATTTTTTTCCTGTTCTTCTTACTTGTGCTTAAAAATCTCCTGTTCATTTGGTTTGACAGAGTGGATTTTAGGAAACTCTAATCATATTTTTGTGCGGCTTGGAAAAATCCGACTCCTTTCCGAAATCTGGTCTAAGTCCTAATCTCAGTTTAATGAGATTTGTTTTGGAAAGTAATTAGTTTTAATTGCAGGAGTTTATATTAAATTGATCTGTTAATAAAAACTGATTGATTGGGAAATTCTTGATGGGGCCATTACTGAGGGGTTTCCTCCTTAAATGTCTGTGGGGCTTATTAAATTATCATTTGATTGGAGGTTGTTTTTTTTTCAATTTGTTTTTTATACCAATTTTCTTGTAATGTGACGTCCTTTTAGGGACCATGACATATTTCTTATTAAGCTCAAAGTTTTATTCATGCAATTCAATCAATTCTGGACAACTAAGCAGTTATAATGCTAATCAATGATTGCGTTCAAAATGTTCCAGCCAACATGAGTGAATGTTGAAAGAAGAAATTCTGCACAGGAATGCTGGAAGCCTGGAAATCAGCCCTCGCTTGGTCGCTCTCCCCCCTCTGGAGGTCTGTAAGCTCCCGCTGCTGTTGCACCATCTCTAGATAACATGCGCACAGAGGTGTGATTGATATGAACATGAAGGAGTTCTGAAGCCTTCTGAGTGTAGCTCTGGAGCCAAGAAGGGCTGCGACTCGGTCCTGTAGCTTAATACAAGCAGCACGCCTCTCATTACCTGCTCTTCTTCTTGGCACCTTCAGCCGAATCCGACATTCAAAGGCATCAAAATGAAGCGACGCTCGATGCAGAGCTGGTGTGAAAAGTGCTGCTTCATTTACAGACCAGGGTAGAAAACACCAAACTGCTCACTCATATTTGTTTCTGTCTTACTTCTGGCTTTCTAAAGCTAAGAAACTTTATCCAATCTCATGGGTAAAATGTGGCCCGTATTGTTTAAAAGTGTTGAGTTGCAGCAGAGGAATTAGCCTGATTTTGGTGTAACGATGATTCTTTACGGATCTTAAGCGTTTGCAGCCAGTCCTGGCATCAAAACCAAATGAATACCAGATTTCTATTCTAGCAAATAATTTACAGTTGGATCACATGTAATTTGCAACTTAAAATCTTGACAGTAGGAGTTGTAAAACCTTTTTATAGGACGTGATACCAAAGCAGAGGTGTGTAATGGCATAAGGAAAAACCTAATGCGATGCGTTGCTTGGTAATTATCACTTATAATATTTCTTAGCATTTGTATCTATTTATGCAGTTTTCAGAGATCCTGTTCTTGCAGGGGAAATTGAAGGGAATGGTGAATAAAAGACCCAATTTATATATAAGGTACCTGCTAAAGTCATGAGCCTGCAGGTGTATGGCAATGTTATTATAATACATTTTGCTACTCTTCTCACGTTTTACTTGTAGCGTTGCACCCAAAAGGCATGGTGCAGTTTTGTTTTGTAGTTTTCTTTTTCTTTTCAACATAGACTGAAAGTAATGCAAACCCCACCAGCTTCGCTGAAAGATGCATTTTCATGTCAGATAAACAAAAACTCATCAATAAAACTTACCAGAGGGATTTTCATAGGACATATTTTGTTGTATTCCAGTTTCTCTTTCTGTTGAGGGCACATGAAGCTCTTTAGTACACTTTTAACATAGACCTTGAATTAGAGTGTCACTGACTTTCACTGTCTGAGATAGAAATGATCTCTTGTGATCATATATATATTTATACATACAAAATATGAAAGTAAAACTGACAGAAAAGAACACAATATTAACATGAACATAACATCTAAAGGCATTATAGTACATGTTGTCATTTAAATTAATGCTTTGGGCTAACGCTAAAGTTAGCACATTAGCATTGGCTTCCAGTAAATACTAGAGTGTGTCGCTTCAATATCTGGAGGAATGTCAGTGGTGTACTTACTTTTGTGATGCGATGTAGGTTGATATACCACTTTAGCGTTAGTGGAACTAGTATTTATGATTAATGCTTTTGTGTTAGCACAGCTAACTTGTTAGCTAAAGGTACCCAGCACTGATGGATGGTCCAAAACGTGATGAACTTGACGTTGGATCTAAATAGGGTACAGAAGTGGAGGTGTCCTGATTTTTAAGTCAAGGACTACTATGTTTTATTTTCTTTGACAAACTCTTGATTAAAACTATAAACAAAAATTTCAGTTGTAGATTTTTGAAAGTCTTTGAAAACTTCCTTCATTTATTCATTCATATTTTTCAAATATTGAATATCCTGTGTATTAGTTGTCTTTGTAAAAGACTTTCTTCCTTTGCAAAAGGAAGAAAGCTAAACTGTATTAAGGCTACCTAGCATCATTCAAACCTAAACTGCTTAAAGCAGGTACCTTAAATGTCGTATCAGCTCCCCTAAACCTGTAACTTGTAACCAGGTAACGACCCCCTGCACTGAACACGGTAATAAACCAAAATTAAGGAACTCTCTTTGGTCCATTAAGAAGCCGATTAATCCAGTTTGCTCTGGGCTCCCTTTGGATAAACTAATCCAGTGGGAACTGGACACACTGGTAGGAAGAGGCGCGTAGTGGACGAGAGCCAAATAACTGGAGGTCCCGCCTGATCCAAACCACTCTGTTCTGCTGCCAGACCTCTTTGTAGAGCTTCAGGTAGTGGATGAAGAGGAGAGGAAATTCTCACCACACGCCTTCGACTGAAAACAGCCTCCACCACCCGGTAAACATTTTCCCTGAGCCTCTTTTTCTTTTCATTGAAAATTACTAAAGATTCAAAAATAGCTCAGCGAACAGATTGAACGGTTTTCTTAAAGAGCCGTCTTGGGGCTTGAGCAGCACAGAGGATCCAAGATGAAGTTTTGACAGATGGGCTCACTGGAGCCCAGCACAACAACGCTGTCTGATTAAGAAATCCCACACTTTAAGAACGTTGGCCAGAATGACTCTGCTGGTTGAGATTTTGGCAGCAGTGGTGATCACAATTTCTAAAACAAAAAATAATAATAAAATTCCCCACAGCAATGGCAAAAGTTCACTTTTGCACAGGCCCCTAACTATCAAATGTATCGCCGAAGGAGCTTCTAGACTCCATGCAGGCACTTTAAAATTTAAGTGGCTCACATTCAGCATGATCTTCTACAGAAAAACTGTATTTTTAACAAGCTTAGAGACACAGCTCCATAACTTTTCTTAAAATTTAAGGAATGTATGTGTTGGACAAAAAGACTTTTCCCAACCATCCATTGTATTTCTGCTCCAATAAGAAAGATAGTTGAAGATAAAATCCTAACTGTTTTCAAACATTTCCAGTCAGTTTTTCATATTTTTACATGTTATAACTTCATACACCACATCAATATTTGTGAAAGAAGATAAAGGCTAAAGTCTAAATTTTGTTCATAGTCCTGTATTGTGCTACCACCAATAACTGACTGACTTCTAAAGTCAGTCAGTTAGGGAAGGATGTTCTCTGGTAAGATGAGACCTAAAGCTAACTCTTTTTGCCTGACATGTATGTTGGAACAATGTAACACTGTACATCAACTTAAACCCATCACCCACACTGTGATTAACAGTACGGTGTTGACTGTATCAGTCTGTGGTGACGTGGGAGAAGGGAGGTTGATCACAGTGGATGGATCAACGTCCATCCAGGATTATCCTGGAGGAACATTTGATAAGCCCCTCCTCCATTGTCAAGTCTCATGCTAGCTGGATTATGTCTGGTTCGGTTCTAGCCAAGTTGGATGTGTCTCCATCGGCAGTGTGTTGTTCTAAGTGGGAAGTTAGTTAGATGGATTAGATCAGGCCCAGACACAAAGGCCATAGCGAAGAGTTTATTTGTTTTTTTTTGTTTTTTTTTTTAGAATTTTAGTAGTTTTAGGCCCTGCCTAAACTCTATGCAGGCGCTGTGGTCGATGCTCTGTTGATGTCACTTTGTACCCCTGGATGGCCTGTTTCTCTGAAATCTCTTGGTATTTATGAGTTAATTCTGGGTTGCCCCATAAAGTTAACCCTTGCTGGGCTTTTCCACAAATACTGCCATTACTAATCTAGTGACATACATTCAATGTGCCAGTCAACAAGTGCCGTCTGCTGCCGATCAAAATCACTTGCACGCAATACCCAGGTTGTACCACCCCAGAAACAGTTCCGAGAAACGGGGAGGAACTACGCAGGATCTACAAATGGAGACAAGTCTGAGGGTTGAGTCTGGAGACGGGGCTTTAAAGGCTGCACTTTCTACTGGGGAGTAGGGTCACCAGCTATAAGAACCATTACTGCATGGGAATAACTGAGCTACATTGGAATAGATTGACTCAAATTATGTTCATGTGTTACAGTTCTGAAGTCCAGACCTAAGTCCTACAGTCTACTTAAGAACTTTCTCTAAACAGTTTTCCTTCAGCCGATGCGACTTAAATTGATGCATGTTGTATAGAAGGCACCAAACCTTTATTTTTCACATTTGCAAAGCTAGTAGAGATGAACCCCATCAGACTTGTGGCAGTAAAAGTAGAAAAGGTTGCTGTATAAAGCATTGACTTGGTAAGGCATCGGTTTATCATTTGTGTAAAAAAGAAAAAAATAATTATCTTTCCCTTTACAATTATAGAGTTGATTAATTTGATTTACTACGTAATATCACATTAAAATGCATTAATGTAAGGTTGCATTGTCACAAAACACTATTGTAAGGCAATGTAAATTATCAGTTTGAAGGCTCTGATTCACAATTCAGTCAATGCTCTTGTAGCAACAACATAATTACCATGGTAATAAATAACATTGACAGCCCACTACCATGCTACAGTTAGCACTGAGCTATTTCACTTGTGTGTTGAGGTAGAAAAATGGTCCTTCAGAGGGAGGTGGGGGGTCCGGACACCTGTGAGCCAGTTAAAGGGGACAGAAATATGTGAAGCATCAACTTTGACCCAGTGTTTTAGATAAACATAGCCAGTTGGGTCAAACCTGACAATGCAGATAACACACTGTGGCCGACTTATCTATTGTCCCTCTCACACAAATTCACTTACACAGAGAGTATGGTCCTTTTGGTGCCTGCTGTTCAGAACGGTGTCTGGCAAAATGAATTGCTAATGAAGCTCTATAATAAACTATCTATTCAGGACACAGACCAATTATGTTATGTTCTGGATTATATGTAAAGCATCAGTGATGTATCTATTCGAGACAGGAAGACAAGTATCGGCCAACCCACCGTTGTTATGCTGTTGACGTGTCATTTGTTTTGCATAAACCTGAGTCTGACTTTTAACGGGTTGCCTTTTCATGCCTGGGATGTGTCCTTGTTTTGAGCCTTTCCTTTTTTCTTGACATAAATCATCCAGGGAGGAATCAGCTGACTTAACAAATGCACAAAACTTATAACGTCACGTGTGCTACAGCAGTAGTTTATAATAGCAGATTCAATGCTGGTGTAAAAGCAGGGAATTGTAATTCTGTAACTTTAATGTAAGTGGGACAATGGTAGCGATGGTGTGGAGGTTTCTTCTGTAATCAGTGGGTTGCCCGTTCAAGACACTCCACTATCCATTTCTGGCATTGTGTCCTTGGACATTACCTTGCCAGCTGGAGGTCAGAAGGTCAGCTAACTGTCAGGTTGATGAGGTACAGCACAGGTTGAAAATATCAACATCAAACTCAACTTATTAAAACATGTAAAGTTGGACTTTGCAGGTCCAACTTTACAATTGTTCAGAAGTGGAACTTCAACATTTTTATGAATGTGTACATAGTGTTACACAGCACACTGCTTGGAGAAAACACTATTCTCATCGAACTGTTTCATAAGTAACACCAAGCAGAACGTTGAGATTCAACACAGTAGTGGTAGGACGCGCCGCAGGGGGACCGCCACTCTGAGCAGGACTAGCCGGTGTGTGGTTGACGTCCTGGTAGAGAAGAAACGAGGCTAGGCGCCCAACTAGCTCAAATTTGCTAGTATCCATTCGGTTTGTGGGAAGCTAAGGAGTCGGTCAAGAGAAAAGGAGACACACCTGGTAAACCTGATCGAAATCGCTACCATCTGCGCACATTGTTTGCAAAGTTTGTGCGGTTCATAGAATATGCACAAAACGCAGTAATATGTGGGAGCCTGAACTCTGAAATGCTCATTAATAAGTTGAAATGGGTTCAGTGTCACAGAGATTGTCATCAAAAGATCTTTTCCAGTTAAAGTTCTGTAGTAAAGGGGCAGATTCTTTGGTCTCTATTCAGTGGTTGCCTTTGTTTTAACTACTTTCCTCCTATTTTAGGTTTGAATTATTCAGTTTCCACTCTGTAAACAACCATGGTCAATAGATGTAGTCTCCATTATGTTGCTGATGAGATAACCATGAGAAGATTTGTATTTGTTTTAATAAGGAGTCTGTGCTGAGTTATCTCACTGAATGATCTAATATTTTGCATATAGCAAATATTCACACTTTTTGTGCCTGCAAGACACTACAGCCAGGTTTATTAACTTGTTCTGAATCTCCCTTGACCTTTGAGACACATGCATTATGAATAACATAATAAAACTGCTTGCAGAGATAGACAGTCTGGATGAAGTGTGTAATATAGCACTGAGGTCAAACAGAAAATGTTTCCAAAATTAAGACGAGGTGGGGTTTTTTCTGCTAGAAACACTACAGCTGGACCAAGCATTGACTTTAAGTGGTGGAAAAATAACAAGTTTGAATTAATATCTTATATCTAGGAAAGCCAATTAAATTTTCCTGTTCTGGTTTATTATTTTTTGTATTTCCTGTAGTACCAGTTTTCTTAGTGTCAATTCAACCCCATCTGCACTGCCAGACATTTGATACATTTTCAGAAGTTTCACTAGAGGGATTCATCCCAGTCTAATTTCTTTTGATCAGCTCTCTTTCCTTTCCTTCCACAGTTGTGCTCCTTCCAATAGCTGGAAGTCAGGAACCCTCTTGTTTGAATATGCATAGGACTTCCTGTTGCTGTTATTTGTTCAGTTAGCCCAATTAGGGTTTGGCATGATGAAAGCAACCAGCAAAGCCTCTGCTTTGAATGTGAAAAAGGGGATAATGTCATGTCTGCATTAAAAGGAAACTTGACATTTGCTCAGGTCTGTTTAGTTTTTTTCTTTTCTTTTTAATGAGGGAATGAACTTAAGCTACAGTTTGGAATCATCATCATAATTAAACAACCACAGGAAAGACTGTCTATTATTGTCACTTTAAGGCTGTTTATGAGAGAAAACCTGTTAACGAATGTTTATATCGTTAATCAGAGCTGTTTAAGATAGATCATATTCAGAAACGTAACAAAGTAATACGTTATCTTGCCACTTTGAGAGGAACAGGACCTGTCCAATTACTCAAGTAGGCAGTTTTGATTTTTGACCAACATAAAAGTACCAATTTTTTATAACAATTTTATTTTGCAGGCATGCTTTTATTTTCTAATGGCACATTAATTCTATTCTTCACATTCCAACACACAAGCAACACATAATGCTCAAATTTGCAACAAAACACATCTTGCCAGACATCTCAAAGTGAAGTCTGGAGGGATATTAGCAAATAATTGTAATGACTAAATTGAATTGACCATATAATACCTAAATTTAATCAATTTGATGCCTCAGGAAAATATTCAATTTGTTTGGTTTAAATAACTTTGTCTTATCTATTAGTTAAGTTCTGGTCCCCTTGGAAACAAAACACAAATCTTTCCAGCCAGTTGAAATAGAAACTACAAAAATAGTGTCTGAATTATATGAACTACATAAAACCTACATTTAATAAATCGAATGGTTCAGTAAAATCTAAAATTTGTTTGGTTTAAATAACTTGGTCTTATCTATTAGTAGTTGAATCATTTATTGTTTTTTCTCATTTCACAAAGTTGCTTATTTGAATACTTGTCAGATTTTTAAATTAAGTTGTAATATAGAAAACAAATCACTTTCAAAGCAGTGTACTCTTGAAGTGTAACGCCTTCGTTGACAAATCAATTCACACAATTTAAATGTTTCAATATTGACCAAATGTAATCCTGAATGTAACTCTTGATCGCCTGGCCATAAGAGAAACCAGAGGAGATCCTCCAATCTGAAGGAAGTCAAGCGTTTCCCCAAAGATTCTCAGAATCAATCCATAAACGATGAATATATTTGTCACACACATTTCCATTAATTTTCCCCCATAATTGCCAAGCCCCTCTCAAACGACTGAACTTCCAGGAGCGTTGCTGTTGTCGAGGTCTAATGGTGTTTACGAGATGTTGAGTTAAATGAAGTTGGCGCGCCGACTCAGCTGGAGGACATTAATTTTCCATTAAGGGAAGTTGTTGTGGTTACCTGCTGACGCCCACCCCCAGACTCAGAGTGGGAGGGGCTTCCCTGTCGGTACCTCACTGGGAGCCTCCCCCCGTTTTTAGGAAAACTCATTACAATTTCATGTTTTATTTCTCCAGACGCAAATCTGCAACACCCGGCGTTGTGATGACGATGGAGAGAAACAGGATTAAGTTCCGTAGCGCAAGAGATGATTGTCGAAATGAAGTATTAGGCATCAAGAGATGCTCAAGGCAAGGTGCTGTTTCGCTCTAATGTCCCTGAAGATCTCTTTGCATTTAACTTGAGCTTTTGTAGCTCAGAGGATAAAGAGACTTTGAATGTTGTTCTGATTTTATTTTTGCGATCTGAAAATAACTTGGCAACGGAATCTGGGAAAAGAAGAATTAAAAGAAATTTTAAATTGTAAACTTTTGCATAGGTGAACGTGAAGCACTTGACTTGAGGACCGGCTTCCTTCCTCCATCAAAAAGGGACATTTTTTTCTTCCATAATCCCAGGAAAAGGGTTGGGGAAAAAAAACAAAAGAACTTTCTATATCTTTAGTTCATGTAATGAGCTACAAAGTGGCAACCAGAAACATTCACACAATTAAATTAGCTTGTGAAACAGGACGGATGGAAAGATGGACAAAGGGAATATTTGCTGCGAAGATCCAACATGAGAAAGAGAATAGAAATGACCTTATGATATTAATGTGTATTATAAAATATCATAAAATACTAACATATAAGGACATCGAGTCCATTACTAATCTTCCCAAGTTGATCAAAATCTGCATTTTTTTAAAATTCTGGCAGCCTATCTGAGCAGTTTCTTCCTGTGTTGTGGTTGGTTAGCATAAGGGAACTACAGCAGTTTTTCCCTGACGCCTTAAACATGAAATTAATCCAATTTTTTCCATCTTGACATATGGACGTCCGATTTATTTATGAGCTGTTCAGTGAAGAAGGAAATTAAGCTGTACGATCTCTACACCTCCATCGTCTCCAAGAATTTATTCCTCGCAGTGTTTTCTGTTATGTACTAGCAGCTATAATTAATAATAAAAGTTGAATCAATGGGGATCAATTAGTTCTGGATTTAATTAGTTGATATGAGGAAATGTGGTGTGAGATTTTCTTTAGTCACCCTCTCTGATCTTTATCCAATGAGGCAATTAACTTGAGATTTAAGTTTTTACAATATGGTTAAAACTACTCAATCATTGTCTGTGTCTAAGTATTCATAGAGGTTCAAGAAGGGGAAGGTACCTACTTCCAGCGGCCATTGGGTGGTAGACCCTGGACATGTCGTCGGTCCATGACAGAGCAGCACAGAGACTTCAGGCTGCATTCACACCAGTTCTGTTTAGTCCGTTTTACTTCAACTCCAGTCCGTTTGCCTAGAAAATTTGTTTTTTTGGGGAGTTTTGAATGCTCAATCGTACTCTGATGCAGACCAAGAAAATTAACTCTGGGCCACAAACCTGGGGTTCAAATGTGTATGTTGATGTCAAATGGACTGGAGAACGCTCCCAAACAGGAAGTTTACTGCAGCGCAGGGCACTCTGGGTAAATTCACCCAAAACTAAAGCATGTGTCTACCTCTTGCTGGAGAAATGGCTGCTAATGTTTTGCATAAGACAAAAGAGAAATCCTCCAACCGCTAATATCTGACCCTACTCCATTTTGATTTACATTTTGTGAAGAAGGAAGTGTTGCTCAGTGTTTTCTTCAGAAGTCTTCTCCATTTTCCCCAGACCAAGATTGCGGTGAAGATGAAGCCGATGCTTTAAAAATGCAAACTACTAGTAGAAATAAAATGTTCATCAACTTCTACCAAGGCCTGCCACAATAACAAATTGTGCTTAATGATAAATTGTCGCAGTAGTTGTTATAAACAATATTGTTGTTTTAAGGCCCTTTTTCAAAAATTAATAATACCGATCCAAGTTTACCCTTTCAAAGATCAACAAACTTTTATCTAATAAAGAAACCTTAACACTGGAACTGGGAGATATTTAAAATTCTTAAATAAAACACAACAACCAAAAACACTAAATGAAACAAATATAAACGTACACACACAGACATCCAAAACCATAAATAAAATGGACTATGTTTTTGAAAATTGCCCTTAAAAATGTATTAATCACAAGGTGAGATTATCAGACCCATTTAAATGTATGTAATTAATTGATTAATTGATTAATTGCTTATTGCGACAGGCTTAGCCAACTCCTATTATAAACCCAATGACAGGCTGTTATAAGCCGGACCTGTAGGAATATTTTGAGATGAATCATTACCATCTCTTATCCCGGTTAGCAGCAACACACTCATTCAGTAGCAGCATCTCTTCAGCTTGATTGCAGATCCCACTTCAAACATTGATTTAAAGGTTTCACCTTTATTCTAAGATTTACACACCCCTGTAAAAATGCTATCCTGTGGTAACATTTTGAAACTGAAAAGTTTTCCTACCTTGATTGTGTCGTATTTCCTATAAAACGTTAGTACTGCCTAGATCCTGATAACTGTTCTAGTAATGTTTCCATAACCATTAAAAACATGACGCCTCTGCTCTGCAGAATATTCAGTAGTTAAACTCAAAGCTGAAGTTTGCAGCCTGCAGCAATTAGCTCAGACACTTATAACTATATTAGTGCCTACCTTATTATTCTCTCATATCAGTTTCAGGTGATTTTAACTAAGCCTGTCAGGCCTGTAAACTCATTTACAATTTAACTTATTTTGTTATCCAGTAAACCACAATAACAGTTTGTTTCAATTTCTGCTTTAAGATTCACTTTGTCATTCAGCACTACCTCAAGATGTAGAACTTATGATTAACTTATGATTCTCATAAGTTATGTGCTACATCCTGAATAGTCAAATGGTACTAAACAGTTGTCTGTAAGAAATGTTTTATATTGCTTTTGTCATGTCAAAATAACATCCGTTGGCTCGGAATGCAGATGTTTTTGTACTTTCAAGAAACCTCCTGGCAGCATTTCTGACTATTTCCATCTTTTTCTCATTTCTACCTTAGATTCTGACAATAATACTGAGTTTATAAGCCAGAGCTAATGAGATTTGTCGGATGCAGTTTTCTGCATTCATAAACCAGATGTAGAGCAAACCACTATGATCTGCATATGGTGGCAAAACACTTCTGTTATAATCCTTTGTATGTTACTTTTATGTATGAAGCAGCACTATATGTGCAACCTTTGCTGTATTCAGGCTGTAATGGGTTTGATCCTAAGTGATGCTAAGAGGTCAAGCTTTTATTTTTCTCCTTGTCAAAAACACAAGAACATGCTTGATTCTGAAAGTTGACTTGAGAAAAGGGGGGAGAATTAAAGCATAAGAAATACATTTGACATTTATATAGTTTTGAGATTATTTTGAGATTTTCAAGACTGAATTATATATAGAGAGTATATTCAAAGATGCAGGTGTCTAATGCATTTAGCTTTACTGTCTTCTGCTCCATTCCTCCTGTTAAAACATCCAGCGATGTTCGAAATACCCACCAATCAATTGGATCACCAATCAGAGCCTGTCAGATTCCAGCCACCAGCGATTTTCTTGAATCATTTGTAGTTTGAAGTGTCAATGTTGAAGAACCAGTTATCAGAGATTGTGGTTCCAGTCAAGCCTCAGTGGTGGTGGGGTGTTACTCTGAGTGATTGTAACTTTGAATAATGACTCGCATCATCTGACAGACCTGGACACAGTTTAATGCATCACGACTGACAGATGACCACTGCTGCTGCTTTGTAAAACGGAACGAGACCATAAAGACTTTATGCTTCAGTTGCTTTGTGCTTCACCAGGAGTCGGATACCCTGTGGTAGTTCTGTGGACACATTACACTGAATGAATAGACTTGGACTCAACAGTAAAGCAGCAGATCTCACACATACTAAGATAAGTGCAATCCTGTTTTCTCCCTGTTTTGAGAATCAGAGGAAGACTGTCGAGGGGTTTATTCAGCCCAGATAATATGAAGAAACCCAAAGAATAGTTGCTGCAATTTGAACAGCAAATACACGCTTTGCTTCTATTTTTAAAATACCAGGTGTTCTGCTGTTTGAATTCTATCCATCCTGTTGGCACTTTATCCTCTTTTTGTTCTTTTTTCAAAACTTCAAATAAAATGTTCAAACTCATACACCTGTAAGACCAGACAGGCAAGTTTGTGATGTGAATAAGACATTGAATTACCTGTCAATCAGTTAAAACCTTTGTTCGTTTGGACAGGATCAGTTCAAGCAGCGGAAAGAAATAACTGGAAAACAGACACACCTCGAACTCACCTCTTTTATCAGAACATCAAAAAATGTCTTTTGCTCTAGATTTGCATTGACATTTGTGTCAACCAAGAAACTTCAGCAAAAATGTACAACCTTAATTTATATTTATTTAATTATAACGGCACTAATGTTTGGTTTGTTAGTATTTACTTTTGAGATTTGTTCATTTTCCTGTTTAGTTCAAACCGTTGAGCTGCAGCATTTTGCATGACTCACTGCTCTCCTTTCTAATTTGTTCCTTAAAAATACTATTAGATTTTATTTTATTAGTTCTGTTTCCGGGCTAAATAATATGTAACAATCAGCAATGCAGTTAAAATATGTAAGTGTTCTGGTAATTCTATTTTGCCTAAGTTGATTAAAATTTTCATTGCTACTCTTAAATTTTTTATGTAGAAACACCAGATCAGCTTGTGGGGGAGAAAAAAAAGTTGGTCTGGAGAATTTATTATTAAAAAATATTCCTCTTGATTCATTAATGTTCTTCCTGGTATTACAAGTGGTATTGAGTATTTTCGTTGGTAATAAAATCTTTGTAGAAATGAAAGGTTTTGCGCATTGCAGTTTGGTTAAGGTTCACTGTGGCCATTAAGTTGTGAAATCTAATAATTTAAGTTCTGATTGACATCAAATTGCTGTGAAAACAATCCACAACTTCACTCGAAGTCCTCACTTTATGAAAAGGGTTGATTTTTGTTCACTTTTTGAAGCGCTGAAAGTCGTGGAATTTATGTGGCAGAAACGTTTGTAGCTGTTCGCTCCTCATCACCTGCTTCTCTTCCTCGTACAATTGGCACTCAGGCTGAATTATTAAGGCCTGCTGAAACCTGCTGCACTTTTAATATTTAGTTTTGGAAAGGTCATACATTATAGATCAGGCCGATGAAATGATAAATGTTCACATTGAATGAGCTCAACCTTAAAGCTATTGCACTGTTGTTTTTAAGCAGAGCTCTTTGCTAACAGAGATAAAACGCCAATCATAGGGGGAACATTGATCCAGACCCGATGGAAGCATTAAGCCTTGATTTGCCTCATGTTTGTATAGTAGCTGCATCCTACATGCTAATTTACTATTATAATGAATATGTGGTGCTATGTTTTTCTATGGCATCTTTTGGAATTTTTATGAATTTACATTTAGGTTATTTTTGATTGATAAATGGAAAGCCATTTATCTGCCATCATCAGTGGCCACGCTAACTAGCCTTACCATTTGTGGCAAACCAGCTGTAGCTTAGCAGCTTGCTAGCGAGAAGAGTTAGCACAAGAGTGACAGAAGGCGCTAAGACCTTCTTCCTTCCTCTGGTTGTTTATGACTGGTGTGCTTCTGCAGTTTATACTAGGAGCACTAGAAGAAGGCTTGTTTTGTTTTTTTCACTGATTATCTGTCTTATATTGTAAGAATATAATGAAAATTTTAACAAATATATAATTTTTTTCTCTAAAAGTTACATACTATAGCTTTAGCAAAAAGTACATGGGGTGAAACAAAGGCAGAGTTGCTTTGTTGGGCTTGGAACCCGTCCACAACTGCTTCCAGTTCCAGTTTAATGTATTATTGCTGTTTCAGTTTGTACCTTTTGATCATCCTTGTTCTCTTCTTCAAAAGTAGATTTGAACAGCTGTTCTCAAACACCCTTTGCATTCAGCAAAACAAAACCTGTCTCTACCTCGATATGTTTTCAAGGAGGACATAAACCAGGAAATAACCAGATGTCGATGTAAGTCTTTGGAAATCATACTATTTAATATGCCATGTGGATCCCACAGGAGGGATGGGGAGCTTCAAGGTGAACATATTCTTGTGGCTCGTTCTGTGTGTTCATCCAAGAAACGAGGGATGCGCCGTTAGATGAGAACCCAAGTTGAAAAGGAATAGAAGATGATAATGATGATGACAGCCATTTTTCTTTGTCCCCCTCGAGTGGCGAGTCGCTTCTGCTGTGACCCAACACATCTGCTTGTGTGTGTGAATGTGTCTGGGATGATGGAGCTTAAGGTTTATATATAAAAAAAATGAAAATTGCAAGTAAAGCTGTGATGGATCTTTCAGAAATACACGCCGCTATAAGATAACCATTATCTGCTAAACATACATGCTAAGCTAATTGGATGCTATTAGAGGTCTGTTTTTAAGCATCCAATGGTTTAAAAAGAGCAGTTAGAAAAATTAAAGAGCATTATGTACTGGCAGATGAGGAAGGAGGAAAAATAGGTGCTAATGTCAAGTTACATATGGAGGCCAAGAAGGTTAAGGAGAGCAATAAAGGTAGTAAATAGAAGGAAATGGGAGGAAAAACAGGACATAACAGAACAACATCTTCTTCTAATGACAAAATTATGACTGGCCTCCATCTGCCACTCGATCATAACCAGGCAGTCACAGTCTCCAGACAGCACCGGTTCCATTAGACACTCCCATCTGTGCTCGCCACACGATTAACAATGTAATCAATGCTCAGATGTCAAGGAGGTGTGAGAATGGTGGCTCGCATTTCATCGCGCTCCCAGGTTGTAAGGAAGCAGCGCTGCTTTTCTTGTTGCCGTGGCAGTTTGATTTCCTCTCTGATGTCGATGAAGCCTTGAAGAGCATTTCCTTGTGATTGGATTTAAATGTGTTACAAAGATAATTGGTGTAAATGTTCAATCACGCTGCCTTATCTGTTGTGGAGCCGGTGGCTTGGAGTAGTGAAAGGAAGGACGTTGGTGTGAATGTGGCTTTGGAATTGATTTTTGTTGGGCTTGTCCACAGATCAGGCATTACATTATGACCATATGCCTAAGAGTATGTTGGTTTTCTTACACTAAGATATTGGCTGGTGTTTTAAGTCAGGGTGGGTAATTTTATTTTTGTTAACATTGGTTGGACAGTTGAACATTATGAGGTATCATCCAGACTGACATGTTATACTTGTAACTGAAACTTTGGGTGTCCCATAATTTGGTTTGTCCAAAGGAAACAACTGGAACACAAAGTATTAACCATAATGTTTATTTTTTCAATTTCATTTAAAGCAACAGATATTATTGTTTTATTCTTAAATACTTGGTTTGGCAATTGAAGTCTCACATGTTTTTACTCCATTCAACATAATTAAAAATAAGTTATAATTGTTGTGTAATTCAATGCTGGCAGCTTCAAAAATCAGTCACAGCATTGATGCAGTTTTTCTTTAATTTTTTTTTAAATCCAAAAATAAGTTTAAAGTTGTTCTAACCAAAATAGCTTCACCTGGTTGGAAACATTTTGTAACAATTTCAACACCAGATAATAATAATAATAATAATAATAATAATAATAATAATAATAATAATAATAATAATAATAATAATAATAATAATAATAAAAGGTTCCATTGAAATAAAACTGTGTTCTAAAAGTTGATTTCCTAAATAAAGACTGACACATGTTGGTTTGGCTTGGTAATTTTTTAATTATTTGCTTTTTGCGATAATGATTATGCATCAGTCATAACATTATGACCACATGTCTAAGAGTGTGTCGGTCCAAAACAGGCCCGACCCATTGACATCAAGCTTGCTACTTCTTCCTACTAAGATTTCTCCATTGAAGTGATGCACATGCATTAAGTCATTCATGCAGTTAAAATGACTGTGTGATTGGCGGGACCAGGCCACCTCCTTCTGTTGATCCATGGTCCATTTCTGATGTTTGGCTTTCAGATCCAAGTTCAGGTCCTGGTGGACCAGCCTTTGCTCTCCATGTACGCCACTCAGACTCTGCTGCTCCTGGACCCGTCTGATGGGCAGCCTGATCCGTCGCTGTTTCTCCTCTGGGATGATTTTGATAGATAATGTCCACTGCTGCCTCTGAACAGGAGCTGAAGATGTAGGGCTGCTCCTCTCACCCAAACCCTTCATCTCGCCCGTCGTTTCTGCTGCGTCTTGTTTGAAGGAGAGACTGTGGTGTGTTTTGGAAGTGTGATTGGTGCAAACCTTTTTAATTGCTTTCTACCTGCACCTTTTTTTTTCTTTTTTCTTCGTTGCACCACCTGATAAAAAGGCTTCTTATTGTTTCTTATCTCATGTTTTCTTTGCCGTTCACCTGTGTGTGAAACTAAAGCTGGAAGTTTAGTTGTGAATAGCAGCCATTTAACAACCTGCAGCTGCAGCACTTTTTTCTCTACTGTCTCTTTCTCTCTCTCTGTGGTTTTTCCTCTTCTTCTCATTCTTGTTTTTTTAATGTATTGATTTTTTTCTTTTTCTTCTGTTGGGCTGCTTCAGCCACGTGAGGCTGGACTGAGAGGACATGTAGACGGTGGTGTGTTTGAGTGATTTGGTATGCAGCGACGGCAGCATTCAGTTTCATTACAGGAGCCTCAGCCTTATCTCCTTAATGGACTATGAGCAGAGGGAACAAAACCAGAAAGTGGCCCAGTGAGAATGATTGGTCTTTATGCAAAGGGGGCCGGCAGGAAACCGACCTCCACCGGATAAATAAAGCTCTCTGCCTGTACATTTCCTCTCACCCTGGATCACAGGATGCATTATATGGAGCATCTTGTAGTCATTTAAGTCTCTTTAGTCTTAAATGACTAAAGAGTCATCTAGCAGTTGTATAATCCCTGGTTTTTAGAGCAGAGTTACAACATAGATGTGTCGTTAATCTTTCACCAGGCCTTTACATCGTCTTTGGCCCCTTGACACACTAAAAATAAGGCAGTATTGAGTAAAAACCTGAAGTCCCTTCAGCTAACTCACCATTAGCTGAGTTGTTGTCTCTGCATGGCTCCTGTTTGAGCTGCTCCTGATCTTCGTGCAGCGCCAAAATGCCGCCGTTTGACGCTGAATTGTTGCTGACGTTCGATTGTTTGCTCAGGCCGCCAGAAGCTTTGTGTTTGAGCTGCTATCGATCACCTAAAGACAGGACGGCTCGAAAAAGATTTGACCTTTACTGTCTCCTTGTTTGTGACCTGTAATGCCGTTTTATATCCTGCTGTTGCCCGAGGATAAATCCAATTTCTTTTTAGTAGGGAATGTTCTACGCTTTAGGCCACAGGGTTTAATTTTTTTTGCTCCTCAAAGTGTTTTCTCGAAGGACTTTCTTCACAAAAAACATGCTGCTGTACGAGTTCATGAATACAGCTCCATAGATAGAAATAGGGGGGGAAAGACAGACTTATAGATGAAGGAAACAGAAACAGGCAGGCAGGGACAGATGGACTGAAACGGACAGACAGAAAGAGATGGACAGATACGGGAAATGGACAGAAACAGACATTTAGACAGAATCAGATAGACGGAAACAGACAAACATATAAACAGATATTGGAAATTAATGGATAGCAAGAAAAAGATAGAGACACAGACGAATGGACTGATATGAGAGATAAACCAACAGAGACAGAAACAGAGGGACAGATATGGAGATAGATGTAAAGACATAAACAAACTGAAGCAGATCGAAATACAGAGAAAAACAGACAAATGGACAGAGACTGAAACAGACAGGCAGACAAAAACAGAAAGAGACAGATGCAGATCAACAGAGATAGAGATGGTGAAAGAGATAGAGACAAAGAGATAAAAAGATAGAAACAAAGATAGAGACACAGACAGAGATAAAAAAAAACAAAGATAGAGACAGACAGAGACCGAGATAGAGACTGAAAAAGACAGAGACAGAAACAGATACATTAGATGTGCAAGACAGACACATAAACCATGGGTGTCCGAAGTCTGTCCTCGAGGGACAGAACTAAAACATGCAGGATGCCGACCCTCAGAGACCGACTTTGGACACTCCTGCCATAAACAGACAACATGACACACATCACTTTGGTATTTACTGTTTCTATTCCCTTAGAAGTTTGGCTGAATTTGACAGAAACCTAGATACTAAAATACTTCATTCTTGAAGCTGAAGTGAAATGGTGTGGCAGCAAAGTGTTCATAAGCCAGCATTTCTTCTGTCTACATTCAGTTACAGATCCGTGTTTCTGTAGTTTGTACCATATTTTCTCTATGGTTTGGGCTTATGTCCCTCCTTCTAGTTATGACCGTAAGCAAAGGATCATTAGATTTCTGTGTTTTCAATAAATATAGCTGCATGTTTTACTTAGTTTGTGTAAAGTAGCCGTCCACCAGTACAAGGTTTCTATGCCAACGTTGTGATGCTGCGGCTGTGCAGACGTTATTGGATCTGTTTGGTGTTGTTTCAAGTTCTTAGCATGTCTTCCAGAAGTGATTCATTCCCCTTCAAACGTTTTCATGCGTCACGGTTTGAGCTTCAGTGTGTTTCTACAGGGGTTTTGTGGGATAGACCAACAGAAGGTGGTGCATAATGGTAGAGCAGAAAGAAATCGATGCATGATTTCCTGGATTTTTACCATATCATAATCTGAAAAGTGTGTTTTGAAATTGCATTCAGCCGCTGTGAGTCGATGCCTTGTATTGTCGTCTTCCACTCAGGTCACAGTTGTGGATGTTTTGATGTCTGCTCCTGGTTTTAGCATCCCAAAAAAAACTGACTTTTTATGGCCACTTTTTCCCAAAAAAGACAAAGCTGGATGGAAATTGTCTTTGAAAGGACGTTTTTATTTCGTGCTACAGTTTTTCCAATTGGATTTAGGTCAATTTTTGTCTATTATTATGCACAACTTTGTGTTAGTCAGTCACACACTGCAAAATCACAAAATTTTGCCAAGTATTTTTTTTCTAGTTTCTTGCTGAAATATCAATCTATCAGTCATGTTTTTTTACAGCACATAAAGGCAGTTAAAAAGAGAAAATCAACAGTTGAAATTTTACATTTTTCCAAGTGCTGCCGTATTACACTTGAATTAAGACAAAATTAGCTTGAAGTAACATGTCATTAAGCTTGTTTTAAGTCAATAATTCCTTAATATTGGTGAAAAGGTTCTAGTTCTCCTTTCAGATTATATAACTTAGAATTTGGGAAAAAAAATGTCTCGTTATAAGTGAAATAATCTGTCAGGTGGAACTCAAACTTTTTCATCAAATTTTAAGAAATATTTTCTTCCTGAAAATCTCACTTCAAAGTTAGTTTTGTCTTAATTCAAGTGCACCAAGATATTTACACTTGAAACCAGACCAAAGATACTTTGTAAGACTTTGCGTTTTTGTGGCACTTCCATCAAAACGGCACCGGTGTGAAGGTTGGCAGCTGAAACATGACTGAGGTGGGAAAGCTTGACGGGTGTGGAAGCCTCTGAAAGGCCGTCGTCTCTCCTCTGTAAATCGGTTCAGGTTCCTGCTTTGTGGTTTGAGTAGCGTTGGAGGTAACCAATCAGATTCAAACCTGTTTTTCTGCCAAACAGTTCTCTGTGTGTTCCATAAGTATTCCAGTGGAAAAAAAAAAGCATTTGTGTGAGCAATAGCCTTCGGCGGTTGCGCCAAATGAAAATGCTTTTTTTTTTGTTTCGTTTTCCAGAACCCCTCACACCTCACTCAAGAAGTGTTTGCTTGTTTTCTGTTGTTATTCGCTCTCTATCTCTCTATCTTTCGCTCTTTCTTGTTTTTGTTTTGTTCTTGTTTTAGTTTTTTTGTACTTTTTTCTTTTTACTTTTAAACTCTGACATCCAAGTCTGCCCCAGGATGTCTGTCACAAACTGCAGTCCAACGTTGTGACAATGCTTTTTTTCCTTCCCGTGCCTTTTATGACCTTCTTTTTCTTCCTTTGTGTTCCTTTTTTCTGTTTTTTCCCCTTCAAGGTCTGGCGCACCTGACGTTAAACGACCAAGGTATGGGTTTATTCGTTTTTTTTTTCCTTTTTTTGTTCGTTTTCTTTTTTTGCCTTTTTTTAGAGGAATTGACTCAGCCTCTACGCTCCCAAAGCTACTGTTCTCCCTCTGCTTTCCACCTTCCCTCTGTGGCGTATCCTTCCATTTTTCTCCTAAATCCCCTGCTCTGTTTAATCCTTTTCATCTTCTTCTCGTTCATGTCCTCTTTAACTTTCCCTCGTTTTTCTGCCCCCTGTCCCTCCCTCTTTGATTGTTCCTCCTTCCTCTCCCTTGCTGCCATTATCTTTGTGTTTTTTTTTTCTGTGACCTCCGCCAATGTGTGTCCCACCCCTTGTCCTGTCCTATGGCTCACGTCCTGGACTTCAACACTGACCACCTTTGACCCCGCCGGCCTGACCTCGGGGGCTGAAGGTAACACTTTTCTGCTCTCCCTTTCTGCTTGGGCTTAATCAAAAAAAAAAAAAACTAACCTGACAAAACTTCTGATTCTATTGGAAATGTGTTTGTTGGTCAATGTTTTAACAGCGAAATGCCTTCCAGCTTCCATTCACTAACACTTCAAGGTGAAAGTGTTGTCGAATGTGCAGAGTTTCTCATCACCACTCTGCTGACATTCCCATTGTTTGGCAATGATTTTGTATAATTTCTTGGATGGGCAAACTGTGACCAAGATGAACTGGGATCAGGTTTTGTACGTTGGTTTTCATGGGAAATGTTTTGACATGAACACAGATTTTTACTGATGTTTTTCTATGTGTGACACAACAGCTGTTTAATGTCTGCTACACATCCTCTTTTGTCACAGATTTCCCCCCTTTTTTTACAGGTTGACAGAATTGGTTTTAAGTGACTCTTTGAGCTTTTTTTATTTTTTATTTTCCCACTGATGTCTTTTCATTTCCTGCCCTTTTTCAGCCTCTGGCCTCTCGCCGAGCCTCGGCTTATTGAATGTGGTGTTAAAGCAAAGTTCACGAGAGGAAAGTGAACATGTGCAATGAGTGTTTTGACCTTTACTGGAATAGAAAGAGGTGCCTCTCCTCTCATTATGAACCATGTCACACAAAAGCAAAAAAAAAAGCTGCTTTAGTTTTTATGTAATTGTCTTTTTTTTATCGTTAGTATTATTTCAGCCTCCTGTCCCAATCAAAGCTTTTATACATTTGTTTTTCCTTCAAGTGGTTTACAAAGAGGCAGTCTGAAACTTTACCCAACACATCTAGATCCTCCTCTAATCCAGGTGTTTCAAAGTGTGGTCTGGGGGCCATTTGTAGCCCTTGGGCTGATTGTGTTGAGCCCCCAACTGCAATTCAGCAGCGATACAGATCTGTCCCATGTAGCATAGGAGGGTGATGAATTTCAATCAGGGTATAATTATCAATTACATCATTTTCTTACAATGGAAAATGGTAAGTACGGCACAAAGTATTCATCTTTTTAAAACTTCTATAATACATAGTCACGTTTATCCACAGACGTTACTGTAAAGCAGGACTTGCTGCACCCGAATCAGCTATTATTTAATTTATTAAACCCGGTTAGTTACAGCAGCCATTTTGAAAGAGAGTGACCTGTACCAATGACTGAAAGGAAATGTATTCAATTGAGCCCAAAATAAATTGAAAGCTAGAAGACTTTCTTTTAATACAGCAAACATGCAAAATCTTTAAGTTTTGGATTTACAATGAAGCTTCTCTTACAAAAAAAACACTCCAAAAATAATAATAATAATAATAATAATAATAATAATAATAATAATAATAATAATAATAATAATAATAATAATAATAAT
>CAEGAF010069389.1:0-15207 GCA_903067075.1 Micropoecilia bifurca | reverse complement strand
TGTGTGTGTGTGTGTGTGTGTGTGTGTGTGTGTGTGTGTGTGTGTGTGTGTGTGTGTGTGTGTGTGTGTGTGTGTAGGTGTGGGAGTTTGGGGGTAAGGATATAGGTGTATTGTCAGGAAACACCAGGAACATGCTGGGTGCCTCCAGGCTCATGGTATGAACTACTCATAAAGCATTATTTGATTCAGGTGTGTTGAACCATCAGGTGTACTACTGACTATTGAAGACTGTCTTTTGACACCATGGATCTAGGCGCACAGAGAGAAGAATTGGTACCACAACAGATAATTGATGAATGAAGCAACTTGGAGGCTCGATTACTG
The DNA here is from genome assembly GCA_903067075.1 of Micropoecilia bifurca. Classification (NCBI taxonomy): domain Eukaryota; kingdom Metazoa; phylum Chordata; class Actinopteri; order Cyprinodontiformes; family Poeciliidae; genus Micropoecilia; species Micropoecilia bifurca. The sequence goes on along the minus strand of CAEGAF010069389.1, from coordinate 14,883 downwards.
CAGCTGAAACAACAGGGTAATGTTTAGAGCAGGAGCCTTCAACTCCTGTCCTCAGGAGTCGCTGTCCTTCAACTTTTTGATGTGTTCCTGAATCAAACAAGTGAACTTCTCCCTCAGTCTGCAGGAAAGTTGTCTTCAGTCCTGACTGAACCCTTGCGGTCTGGATTTGAAGACCTCTGGTTTAGAGAGCACTGGTTTTCTCCACTCACAAGGCAAATGACTCAGATGGGAAACTACCCATTATACAGTCAACAGAGGAACTCGGTGCTGTAAAAGATGCAACTCTGTGCCCTGGAATGCTTCACCCTGTCAAATCTTTCTATTTGAACTAAACACATTTTAGGTGCTGTGCTTCTAAAAATTAAAAGCATGCTGACATTTTGTGGAAATTATTTGATAAATTGAAAAGTAAAGTGAGCATTAATTCTCTGCTTCTTTGTATCTTTTCGCATCCTTTGTACCTTCTCCGCCCCCAAACTACACACACACACACACACACACACACACACACACACACACACACACACACACACACACACACACACACACACACAGACGCCCTGGCTGACCTCAGTGTTTAATCATCATCCATTAGTAATTAGGAGCTGTTTCCTGAGTGTGTATCCAGAGGCTTGCTGAATAAAGACTTTAGAGGAAATAATAATAAATAATAATCAGACTGAACCAATTAAGACTGATTACCTTCTGTGTCACATTGGGTGCTACACACTGCTCTGGTCTCACACACACATGCTGCACTCGGAGCACTTTGTGCTGACTTGTGAATATTTATATACACCGTTCGTTTGCAGCACTCACACACACACACACACACACACACATAAATGCGCGTGCTGCTGGGTTTCGCCCTAAATATAGTCAATACTACGCTTCAGTAAATGGTGCAGCAGTAATTGAGATCCCATGGAAAACTTCACTCCTCATGGGGGCTCAATCTGACTCCAACAAAACCAGGGCTCTGTCTCTTAGGATAAGCCCCTTTCAGTCTCAGTCTTAGCCGGAGACAATGGCAATGTGGCATGGGATGGATTAGTAAAATGGGTGGAGCAGGCCGGCGTCCCAAAACGTGATTAAGTATTTGGTAAATGACTCTGAGCGGGACTCGGGAGATTTGAAAGTATGCGCTGAGGATGCCGGCTCCTTTCTGATGGTAAATAAGGCTGAGAGATGCATCTCGGGGGGGTTGTGGGGGGGGAAAGGGGTCAACAGTGGGGAGGAAGACGCACAAGATGCCAATAAGAAATATGTGGCTGCTTTTGTTTCAGCAGATCCACTCAGGCCGACACTGGTGAAGGTATCAATCCGCAAATGCACTCATGAACCCACCGTTCAACACTTTCCCCCATCCAGAGCTCGAAATTCACGACAAACTCGGCTTTTTCCGCACGCAGACACTTTTTGTGCGATTAAAGCAGAACTATGAGCTCATTTTTCCCTACTTCCCAAGTAAAATAAAAAATTCAGCGTGTTATCACCTCTGCCATTCTGCCTGACTATTTTAATGGCTTTTTAATGGTGTGGCGATTGTCATCCGTCAGTAGCCTGTGGGGCTGTCCCCAGTGGCAGATTTGGCTCCAGCAGCCACAGCCAGTCCTCTAGGAAGCACCATATGGCGACAGTTAGCGCCGACATATAGAAATGTAACACATCCTCCTGGGAGGAGGGTGGCAGTTCCTGTGGATACAGTGTGAAGTGTGTTTTGTGAGTGAGAGTGAACGAGAGCAATCTCAGAGTAACAGATTGGCTTGTGGAGATATCAGTCTCTGCATTAGATTAGATGATTAGATGAGTGCCTCTGATTTGTCAAGATGAAACCCTTGTAAATTAGAGCGAGGCCATGTAGATTTAAAGTGTTATGGTAATATGTTTGAAATTAGAGTAGAGAGGGGCTGGATGCAGTTGATGAGAGCAGTAAAGAACTGGTACAATTAAAAATTCTTGATGGGGGGGAAACTAATCTCATAGTTGGTGCGTTAGATTTAAGTCAGGAGTTTTTGCTTTTACTCAGAAATAAAATTAGCTCCGATGTCAAACTCCTGCTTCTAATGAGATTTGCACTTTGAGAAAATGTATATAAAGTAATGAAACTTCAGATATATGAAAACCTAAATTCTGTTTCAAAAGATTACAAAAAAACAAAAATATTAACACAGAAATGTCAGGCTTCTGAACTATATGCTGCACATAACCCAGCAAGTGTTCCACTCAGCACTTATTGAGTTGGGGCTCTTTTTGCATGAATTACTGAGTCAATGTGGCATGGAAACAATCGCTGTGGTTCTGCTGAGGTGTGATGGAAACTCAGGTTTCTTTGATAACTCCTCCGGTTTTTGATCTGGTCTCGCTCATCTTCCTCTCAATAACACTCCATAAGGGGTTCGGGCCTGTTTGGTGAGCAGTTCAGAATCATCATTACTCCTGTTGCTGCTGCACTCTTTCCTACCTCAATTTTTTTTCTCCCACTCAACTTTCTACAGCACTCAGCTTCTTTTTTCGCCTACTCTGCTTGTGGATGATGTCAGTGACTCTTCTGGACATGCACGTCTTTTGTAGCTAACTGATCCAGACTGAGAGACAATATGAGCTTTTAAAGTTCAACAATTTTACAATATTCTAATTTTCTGAGACACTCAACTTCATTACCTGCAAGCTAGAATCAACAAAATGACAAGAGTAAAGGGTTAAAATAGTTGAGGTTGAAGTGAATCTATATAAGAAATGAGTTTCACTTTATGTCAAAAGGTATTGAACTTTTGTACTTAATGAAGAATTTCAAACACTTCCTCTATAAACTTTTTTGTACATTATTTTTTCAGTTTACCAAATTCAAGAACATAAATATATTCCAAATTTTATGTCAGAATTGTGAAAATATCTGCTAGCATTGTGAAGTGAATATTTTTTGTCGCAGAATTTCCCAATAAAAATGTTTCTGCTCCAGCTTGAACATCTTCAAGGAGTCACTTTAAAGTCTTTATTTTGGAATAAAAGTGTCTCTGAATTGCCATAGAAGTTTTCAATCTTAAAAGAAGTCTCAAGACACTTCTTCTTTTATATGGAGATAACCTACCTGTTATTCCACTCCAGCCTCTGTCATCAAAGCTGTCTTTCTTCTCCTCCCATCCCCGTCTCTCTATCCTCTTCTCCATCACTTTCTCTGGCCTGTCAATTTATTAAATAGGCTGAGGCACCGCAGCATTGATGTTGATTTCATACATGTCACGCGACACAATTACTTTAATAGTGCCTTGAATAGATTTCATGGAGAGATGGTTGGATTTGTTTGAGAGGCAGTTGAGAGACAAAAGGAGGCTGTCATCTCTGTTTGGCCTTCAGCTCCAGAGCTCCTATTAGCAGATGCGACATTTTGACAGTCCTGCCACGAATGAAGAGATGATGTCTTTACAACTTTTTTTCTTCCAAACTCTTTTCTCCCGTATTTTAGTTCATGTTTCATTGTATGCTTTTATTTTAACATATTTTTTAGGCACTGTGTAGGTGCTGTAGCTAGAGAAAAATCACAAGAATGAGCATGAATGAATGAAGACGGGCAGGTGTGAAAGGGTTTCTTCAAATCTGCAGAAAACCCAAGCGCAGACGGATTTGCTGTTTGTTCAGACTGCTGTGATTTAAAGTGATCCTGGGGCTGCTGAGGTCGAGGTGTTTGTTTTCTGGCACATTATTCTGGCGCGTAGCAATTATCTATCTTGCTCTTTGCTCTGTTTTTGAATGTAGCAGGAGCGTAAACTTGCTGTGCTGCTGCCTGGCTCTCCGTCAGGATGTTGTTAACGGGGAGGATGGAGGCTTTTTTTCTTTTGCTTTCACTACCCGCCGTGGCAACCAGAACCGGGTCTCTGCGCTTCAGGGAGTTTCACAGTGGACTGTTTTTCTTGGACGCTACGGTGCCCACTCTGGTGCTGGAGAACCTCTGTGTGAGGATAAAGAAAGAAAAAGAAACAACCTCTGCTGTGCTGACAGGATTAGAACAGTTGACACATGTAACCCTATGCTACTACCGCAATCACTCACTCATTCACCCTCTATTTCCGAAATGATAAGCGAGGGAACAAGTTGTGGCGATTAGAAAGTTGGGAATTTTTCTCAATTTGTTCAACATATTACAAGTATAAGGTTTAAGGTGGTGTAGATTTTTGTAATATCTACTGTACTAAAGCTTAAAACAACTAAATACGTCTTTTGATGTCATTTGATGGCTTTTTCATGTCTGATCTTGAAAACAAGTTTCAAACTAATTGAAGTCATGCTGGTTCTGTAACGGACGGCTGTGCATGTGTCTGCAGGTGACAAAGGTTGGTGTCTGTCCTCATTTTAGATCCCCTTTAATTATTCTGTTGTCCTGAATGCCAGAGTCCCGGAGAGCCGTTCGCCTCTAAGCATTAACTCCAGCTGGGACGGCAAGCAGGGACGGGATAGACTGAATTAGCTTAGCGTGATCCCATGTATGTTAATCTAGGATGTAGTCAAGATACTTTTTTAAAGCAATCTGTCTTTTTTTTAATATATATTTAGCATTGTGTACATTAAAGTGGTAGTTCAGCATTTCTTTTAAAGGGTTTTGGTGAAGAAGTTACACCAAAATCATAGTCCTTATGATTCATTTAGGTAAATCATAAGGACTAATGATTTACCTGAATGAATAATTTTTGATTTCGTCACTTTTGTGTGAAAAAATAAAGAAAAAAATAGAACCCCTTTCACCCCCAACCCCAATAAACAACAACAACAACAACAAAACTATGAAATATAGCTGAATGTACATGCTAACAAATAGCAGTAACACCTGACGTTAGTACTAACCACGTGTGGATGGACACCATGGTTTAAATGCTTCATCCATTCATTCCTACTGGAAAAAATATTTGCAGGAGTTTTAATATTTATAACAGTAGTTAAATGAATAAACACCAGGAGTGGTAACTTGCATGTCTTGCAGAATGAGCTGAATGTTGTTCAAATGTAGTTATATTATGAGAAAGAAAAAAAAATCCCACAATACTTTGAATCCATTTCAGCCTTCAAGCAAATACCATTTGCATAATTCTTTAACTAAATAAAATATAGTTATTAGCAATGCAGTAAAACATCATGCAAATTAAATCAGCTCACATGCTGAATGAAATCCAAGAAGGAAGAGGCAGTGCAGCCACAGAGTGGGGAGACTTTGGCGATGGTTGGAATATTTGTCTCTCCGGTGACCCCACTCCCATCCGTCATGGTTGGTAAACAGACCTCTGACACGCACTGACACTCCACCAGGACCCTGATCCATCCCAACGTGCTGAGATACGGGTGGGCTTCTGTGGAAAACTCGACCGTCGCTTCAAACGCTGATTTTGAATGTTTATGCTCAATATTGATATTGCTTTGGCGGATTTGACTTTATGTCATGTTGTGCAAAAGAAAGGGAGTTAAGGTGGAGGCGTGAAAAGAAGCCACAATTTGTCAGAATAACACGCACGCATGAATGGAAAGATAAACGCACACTTCCTCCTCAGTGTGGGGTCAGTGTGGGGTGTGAGGTGACTGGCAGTTTGTTGTCACATTCATGACAACAGCAAAGGGGGTTTTCCCACCACCTGGCTTAAATTAGCACACATATATAAGTCCTCAGAGGAGGAGAGGGTGGGGGGGGGGACACAGCCTGAGGAGAGCAAGTCTGCATGCCACAGAGCAGTGGCAGCACAGAGGTTGCGCTCAGCAGTCGCAGAGCAGTCCGGTGCGTGACATGCATGATTAAATGAGCAAAGCATCTGCTCTCCTTCTTGGCCTCTTGCAATAACAAAAGCTGATTTGAAAATCCGTTGCCTGAGGCCTTGGTTCACGGCTCATATGTAGCTCAATGCGCCGGAGCTCCGCGCCCTGGACACTCCTCAAGTGCTCTTCAGTGATGAATATAAGGAAAATCAAGCCATCTATGTGTTCTATTGTAAAAATAATCCGTTGTTCAGCTCCTTTTGCTGATTTAGTTATTTAGAAGATTTGGGAAGCAGTTATTTTTTTCCCCCCTGTGTCGTCTGATTTTGTCCATTTTGTGCAATGAGGTGAAGCCTTCAAATAGTGTATATTTTGTTGCTTTATTATTTTTTTCCCTGGGTTTTGGGCTTCTTTTATCATTTAATGTCCTTATAGCAATCAGCTGAAAGCAGACCTGGAGGTGGGACTGTTTAGTCAGCTGCTGTTTTTACAGTAAAGTTAACTGGAGTCATTTTTCTGACTTGCAGGGTGAAAACAATCCCGAAGACTCATTTCCTGGGATTTGGCTGTAATAACAAAGCAAAATGTATTAAAAAAAATCTATAAATTGAACACAAAAGCCAGTCAAGCATTTTGTGGCTGTCTTTTGTTGATGGGAAACAAAGACTTAGGAAAACAATGTTCAGACATCGTCGTACTACACGTTCAGCAGTGTAGCACACACAATGTTATCGACACGTGACACGAATTTGCTGGAAATCTAACAGAATTGATGAAACGGTGACTCAGATATTGTGTCCTAATAATAAAATAACGGAATTTCACTATGCCATATAGATGCATAGTGATAATCTCTATCTGTACAGCTGGGGACACATGCAGAGAACTGAAATATCATTCCTACATGGTCAGTTTAGAAATGAATAAAAAAAATGTATAACGTAAAATAGTAACGTCACAGACAAAGTTACATACCGAGTGCTCACAAAGAAGAACACTGTGTATTCCACACACCTGGTCCCATTAAACACACATTCAAAGTGGGAAAGCATCAAAAGCAACACACATACTTTAAAAGAGATGACAGGACTTGATATTCCCTTAAAATCCCTTTTATTTTCTCTCTTACTTGGATTCATGTCGCACGTTTTTAATACGCCGGCACACACAGCAACATAAGGAACAATCTTACAGTAGCTTTGGGTTTAATCCTCTGCAGGCCTTCAGACTGTGAAAACTCCACATCCCCCTTCTGTTTCAGTGCGGTAAGATTTGTGCATATTTAAAGCAGCGTGTCACACACAGGCACAGACCAAACAAAGACGGCTCATGTTTCATGCATATATCTGCTTCGTTTGCATGCGCTTTCTCATTGAGGTCAGACAGTCAAATGATGACAGCGAAGGGACGGAGATTTATAGCCAACCACATGTTTGTATGTGCGTGTCTGTGTGTTTGTTGACATGGTCATGCTAGCTCCCAGCACAGCGGCCGCGCGTTGCACCGACTCATTTAGTGGATCCCCCAGTCTGGCCTGATAAACGCCTGAGAAAATAGAAAGGTGGGGATAAAAGGAAGTGTTAGAGTTAAGATAAAACATAAAGCAAATCATTGGTTCATCTACCTACTTACCCAACAATCCTATTTTTACAATAAAGCTTGAGTAGATTTTTTTTAGTCAATCTGTTGAGCTGCTTGCGTCCTTTTTTTACTCTAATATTTTAAGTGTGATGCGACAAAACCAGTCAGCTGACTTCACATAAGTAAAAAAAAGAAAAATGTTTCTCATGTCTTCCTTTGAAAATCGATGAGCTGTACACTCCATAACCATATTCCAAATCAGTTTAATGTTCAGTGTTAAACGTTGCAGCAGAAAAAGAATACGTACATTTTTTTGACACTTTAAATGTAATATTTAAATTGGTACAAACATTGGATTAACACTGAGGTTTATTTCTTGTTTTTTTCTGAGCTGAGTTAGACGTCAGGAGCTTCACAACAGGAACTTTGCTCCAGAGATGGCTTCTTCCCAGCAGGTTCCAAACTAGCTTAATGCCCCCCCACCTGAGCTTTCTCACCCTCTCCAGTCTTTAAATCACGGCTTGTTATCAAGCCGTTAGTCCTCCTAATCCTTATCCACTCTAATAAACACCCCTCTGAGTGCTTAGTCTGTCTGTCAGTGAAGCTACAGTAGTGTTAAAAAGTATTCCTCTCTTACATATTTCTTCTATTTTTACCTTTTTATTACATAACCTTTTCAGCTGATTAAGCAGTTTTCACTGGCGGTTCATAGTTTCTAAAAGTAGAATGGGTGGCAGGTCTTTTTGTTATCAGACTCGTCTCCAGTGGAACCAGCTCCCAGTTTTAGTCCGTGTGAGGGGAGACACTCTGTCTACTTTTGAGACAAGACTTAAGACTTTCCTTTTTGATAAAGCTTGTAGTTAGAGCAGCTTAGGTTATCCTGAGCTACCTCTGTAGACTGCTGGAGGACAAGCTGACCACTTCTCTCCTTTCTGCCTTATTTTCTTATACATTTGGCCCGTGATCTTGTTTAGCTTTGTCCCCCCTCCCAGACAGCACCATCGGCTGAGATGTTCCTGCCAGTAACGCAATGATCTGAGACACTTGATTGTGTTTGTATGTTTCACTCCAAAATACAGTTAATCAAGGAACTATTCCTGTAATTGGTTCATTTTTCACTCCATAGATTTTTCTACTGGCTCAGAGCTTATCTGCTTAACTGGGTTTCTTTCTTAGATATTTACTGAACAAGCTGCTACTCGTGGTTCAGTGTTTCTGTGCTTTAAAAATTTTTTTTATCTGTATTCTCTGTTTTCTCAGTCACCCAGTTGGTGGCGGCAGATGGCTGCTCACATGGAGCCAGGTTCTACTGGAGGTTTTGTGCTTTTAAAATTTTCCTTTCTACTTTCACCACATGTATGCGGGACTTTGAATTCGTTTACATGACTAGATTCAATTGTAGATAAATTGGACATGCTTGTTTTGTGAAAAATTGTTTTTATTTGTCCTCCTGGAGGAGTCATTGATTCTCTTGGAGTAATTCTGATAGACCAGCCACTTCTGTGAAAGGTCACCCCCTCCTTTCCCAGTATGTTGGACAGTATGTTGAACTGAATGTAAAATGAAGAAAAAATAAATTAATTAAAAATAAGGACAAAATACAGATTTTATAAAACCTGAGAAATGTCCAGCAACTTGTGACGTTTCTCACATTTTGGTCATGGAGCAGAAACCAAATACATGTAAAAATTTAGCCGCTGCGATATTTCTGATATTTACACTAAACCTATAAATTGAAACTGCTCAACTGATCTTGAAGGTTTTAAATTGACGGGGATATGCTGCATGAATGTCACAGTAACACTTGGGTTCACTTAATAAACATCCATTTATTAAACAGATACAGACGCTAATGAGAGGCCGTTTGTAGCTCAGGGAGACAATGAAGGAACAAACACTGACTGTCTAAGATAAAAGGGTTCTCAATGAGTGGGAACTAGCAGGATGTCACTCTCACCTCCAAAACCACGGATCGAATACACTGTCTTGCCTGTCGTTATCTCCACATGAAGAGGAGATGGGTGGTCTGGGAAAAGGAGGGGAGGGCAATAAAGCGCAGAGATCTTGTTGACAGGTAGTTGCGCGATGGGCCAGACTCTGTCTGACAGGGCTGCCACAGAAGTGCTGTTGACGTGTCTTGTTCTTTGAAGAGACAGCTGGACTCCCATGTTGTAGTCGTCAGTCCAGGAAGTAAGTGAGCATCTCTCGTGGTGCCACGGCGCTACAGGAACTTCTTGACAAGTTGTGATGTAGAACATTGCCTTCCTTCCTTTGGATCGACTCAGGAACGCCTGGATCACAGTTGGGGAAATAACATGCCAAGCATTTTTTTCCCCCTCAACTGTCAAAGGAGGACAAAGCTAGAATGCATGTTATGTGAAAACATTACCATATGGAGCCCAATCTTTGATCCCGCATTCATGTCCCAAACATCTGCTTTGAGACTGGTGTTTGGTAGGGCACACATTTTGTATTAGCATTAGCATACTCTATGTTCTTAAGGCTCCGACTCCTTCAATGCTGAAACATTTTTTAATCATGAAGCTGTTTCTGCACTGCTGCACACATTTCTCGGATCTTTCTGGACGTCTATCTGCCTCGTTTCTGTACTGGCCGACCTTGATGGCATGGCTGGTTGGCTCCTGCTGCAGTGACAAAGAGTCGGAGGTTTTCTTTGGGCCCTGAAACCTAATCGGGGTTCCATATTAGGAGGCAATGAGTGAAACAGTCATCGGCAGCGTTTCAGAGAAGCAGTGGAGCTTTAACACCTACTGTAACGCCCAGCGCCGCTTCCTGCCCTGGATTACACTGAGGCCTTGGGCATACAGTGGATGACAACACAAGCGAATGCTGAGACTTTGTTTTTCCCCTCTGCGCTTTCAGTTTCCCACCCACTCAAATTCACACAGAGCTTATCCAAACTAAGGTTTACTTCCTGCTCACGGGGACCTACACACACAATGGTGCTCAAGCAATTTCGTATCCCACTTAATAGGTACTTTTGCTATAATCTGTTTGTAAGTGTTGTTAATGGACAGGCAGCAGAAAACTTAAAGTATTAGCGCTCAGTTCAACACATGCACAAACACAAGCCTGCTGATGGAGAACCCCTGCTATGTGCTGGCCTTGTTTTAGTCATTACTGTGAGGAAGGTGTAATGGTAGCCCACAGACACACACACACATACACAAACACACACACAACCAAAGACCTCTCAGCATATACAGACACATTTAGCCTGTCGCTGTACATGGTCATGGCGACGGTGCTTTAAATTTTCCACATTTGCTCATGTTGCTACCATACACTTTATTATACTTATAATTTATTTTATGTGATAGGCAAACTTCATATGGAACAACTTTGAAACTGAAGGAAAAAAATGTATAGTTTTTCATTTATTCTACCAATAAAAAAATGACAAAAGTGCAGCATGAATATGGTGTCAGCAACATGCTGTGGGGAAGAGATGGCCTAGTGAAAATCCAAGTCAAAAAAACCATTGAGATTTTGTGGAAATACTTTGAAATTTGTGTTCACAGACACTCATTGTCCAATCTGGCTCAGTTTGAGCTAATTTCAAATAATGAGCAAAGATTTTAGTCTCTAGAATGAAACTGGTAGAGATGTTCCCAAAAACTTGCGGCTGGAATTCCAGCCAAATGTGGTTCATATTCATACTTGCTTGGCTGCTACACGATCCTGAAAACTCTGGAATAAAAATAATGACATTGATCATTTAAATATTTTCCAGACCTGGATAAGTTCACAAAAAAAGAGAATATGGAAAAACATTAGTACTTTCAGATTGTCATCATAAAACTAATCCATCCATTAATCAGTTGACTCCTCCACCACTCAGTATATCAATCTGTCCGTCCGTCTATCCATTCATCCATTCATGGCCAAATAAAAAACAACATTCAATTCCTTTTGAATTCATGAAAAATGACTCCAATTCCAATTGAAAAAAATAATGTGACTCTGGAAAATACTTTCTTAAATCTGGAAAATCCCTTAAAATCTTAATAAGTCGTATGGATGTGTTTTCCAGACCCTGTTGGATCGGTGAGTTTGGAATTTTACTCTTTTCTTTTTCTCTAGCCAGTGTGTCAGAAGCAAACACACACACACACACACACACACACACACACACACACACACACACACACACACACACACACACACACACACACAAACACACACACACACACACGAACATAAGACCACCTGTCAAACAGCTAGTCCTATCTGTTATCAGCATGTCTTGGCCTGTCATACCAGCCTGTCGTCTGCAGCCCGTGTCCCAGAATGCTGACAGATAAGCAGCGTGTGTATTTCTGCGTGTATGTGGCTGAGTGTGTGCCAGTCAAGCGTCGCTGTGCGCTTTTTTAAAACTCATCCACCTTTAAGGGGTTCCCACGTTCTGCTGGGTTAATCTCAGGCCCTCTCCTTCTGATCCGACCAACCGGACAGCAATCTCTGTGCAGACGACACACACATATGCAGACATCCCCACCGCTGTCAGGCGCCTGCAAACACAACCGCATGCTTCCAAATCAGATCACGAAGACAGGCGCTAAGATGACACATTGGTGTAGACATAGTTGTGGCAGAGAGACAAGATGCTAAACCATGACATCAGTTTGCTGCAGTACTTGATGGCAATAACTGAGCATGAAATAAGGCTCCGCAAGTGAAACGATTACTTATCAAAGGGCGTACTGGTTTTATTTCATTATTCCTTTTTTCACTACATGCTTTTTGATGTTGCTTTAAGTTCGTGAAAATACAGAGAACACTCTGCTTTGTATAATCCCCAAAAATATTCAATTCCAACTACACAGAAGAATTCGGTTCTGAAGCCTTCCATGTTAAAGAAAAAAGAGAAGTGAATAACTGAAGAGTGGTGAAAAATGTTTAGTTTTTCATTCTTAGTCCTGAACGTTAAAAGAAAATTATATCAAAAATTTCAAGCTGCCACATGTTTTTCTTTCCTTTTAAATGATTGATTTTACATTTCTTTTTTATTTAAAAAGGTATTTGTCAATGCCAGACAAATTAAGGCAGGAATAAAAGCTGCCGTATTATCAATGTACATTCAGTCAGATTAAAATGCTGGGACAGGACCCTAAGAGAGCTTTCTAGAATGAACTGAAGGAAAGAAGTTTATCCACAACAGTGTGAGAGACTTTGTGTTATTTGTGTCATTTGGTGCTACGCAATGAAACATACGGACAATCCTTGAATTAAAAGAAGCTTGTTTCTCTCTCAGGCGCAAAAATGATGAGGCACTCTGGCTAATTGTCAGGAAATTCAATTAGCCACATTCAAAGTTGGTTAGCTACGACCTGAATACAATGTTGGATTAAAAAAAAAGAAACTTCCTCTGCTTTTAACTGGAGTCAATTGTAATGTATTACAAGCTCAGCAAGAAATTAGAATAATTCTGCAGAATGAAACAATAAGCAGTTTAATGCTGGTTGCAAAAGCAAAGTCATTATTTGAAAGAGGTTTAACTACAGGTAGTCAGATCCTGCTTTTCGCTTATTAGAAGTCAGGAAAACTGTTACTCAGATCTCTATTCCCTGATGTCACTGAGCAGAAGAATCTCATTATCTACAAAATCTTTGGCCCCTTTTTCACAGGCTCTTCTTTGGCTGGCTCTACTCTACCTTGGCCGCTTTACAAGCATTTTCACCACCATTTTTTCCCAGTCGTGACTCTGTACTGGTCGCAGCGCCTTTGGAAACATGACAACTCTGGAGATGAGTGGAGCAAGGCGGGGTGGGGCGGAGCAGCCAACGTAGAGCCAGTGGAACATAAGCACAACTATTACATGAGAATAAAACCTTGTTTTGCTTCAAAGCACTATTCTCCAGACAACAAACATACACTGCAGGACCTCAGGGAGGAGGCAGAGCTACACAATTTCTCACATTATTTGTGCTGTAATGACTAGTGACAGAGGTAACAAATAAGTAAAAGAAAAAAAACATACTTTACTTAATGCGGCTTTAATGTGGATTTGGTTTCAAAACCTTTTTGTATATTTGTCATACAACGTTTTGGCTCACTTTTAGCATAGCCTGCACCTCACTTTTATTTGTTACTGAGCTGTTCTAATCGCTTTCCAAGTGAACTTCATTACCTTACGAGCAGAGCTTGTAACGGACAGAGAGAATCGGCAACAAAAAGAATCCACCAGTAAAATAAAGGGGATGTACTTTATGTGTGTGTGACAGAAAAGGTTGCACATCCAGAAACAAGGAGGTACTCGTTACTTCTTGTTATAAGTGCTATAATATTCTTGTTCATTATATAAAATGTTTTTAAGAAAGACAGGGAGTGTGTGCTACTCTTAAAGGAGATACACAAAATGGCTTTGGAATTATTTCATTAAATTATCTCAAAGCACTTTTAATGAGTTAACTAGACCTGATTTAATTTAACATATCTACCTACAAAGTCTGATGAAAGAGGGTGGTTTCAGATTAGCAGCATGTAAATGTGCATCATACATTTTAAATGAACGGTCATAATCACACACAAAGCATGAGTGTCTTTGCAAAGCACTGTCAAGTATATCATGTTTACATGGATTTGAGCAAGATCAGGATATGAAGAATACATCATGCTGATGATGTAATATTGATGGGTGAGACAGATTTGGCAGCCAATCACACTCTGGTGTTCCAGCACACACACAGTCACACTCCAACAGGGAGCCAGCAGAAGTGGAGGAGAAGGCTTCATGGTACTCTGAGGTGGGTGGCACTCCTCACTGACTCTCAGTAATAAAAGTCCAGCGTGATTTGTAAAGGCTCCATTGTGGCTTCATTCTGTTTCTCCATGAGGGGAGCATTCCTACCAAATTGGACAAAAGAATTTTAATGGGGCGGCTAATGGACTGTGATTAGATAGGAGAGAGAGAGGGAGAGAGAGAGAGAGGAATAGGTGGACCTCGCCCGGAGCGGGCAGGATGGGGTTGGAAATGCTACAACGATGGGGATGGTGAAGGGTTGGGGGGTCTTGGGTTTCATCTATTCAGGGAGGGAAGGGGCGATGGGGCAGAAGATTATCCCATTTACCTGCGACCTTTAAGGGGGAACTGGAGAGGGGGTAGAGAGAGCTTCATTGCAGAGTTTAGGTTGTGAGGGGGAAGCAGAGGGAGACAGGGGGACACAGGGGACGCCACTCCAAAGGTATATTGGAACATATAGTGGTGGGATGGATGGGAGCCCACCTGCTTTTAGCTGTGAGTGGATTCAGTGTTGTTGAAGTGGCTTAATGCAACACTTACTCTTTTTGGTGCAGGTCCGTGCAGCAGGTATTACACAGGGAGATGGTAAAAACAAAATTCCTTTCAGAGTCTTATTTTCTCTGATCTGGTAAAAATGTAGTTTCTGGTCAATGTTTTTGTCTCTCTCTCTTTTTATTAAGCAGTAAAAGAAAATAAAAAATATGACTACAGTAAGGAGTTACTGTACACAGTAAAAATGCCGGTGTTGAATTAACACCCAAAGTGTCTATATGTGTCCAAGTCAGCTGGTGTTAAAGTAACAC
>CAEGAF010069379.1:0-26183 GCA_903067075.1 Micropoecilia bifurca | reverse complement strand
TCTCTACTTTTTCTTGCTTTTCTGCAGCAGACATTCTGCTAATATGCATTCTCACGGCTGTTTCGCTAGGAACAGCTATTTTTCTAGTTTTATTTTTTCTTAGTACCAGCTATTTTATTTCTTTTCTTATGAGTAATTGACAATTACATAGCTGTGTAGACATACAATTCCATCAAGGTCCTATAAAAAGCTTTTGCACCATCCACAATACATTTTTCAAGGATTCAACAGGGGATTTGGGTCATTCTCTATTTAATTTTCTAAGGAGGTTTAAACCATTCATCATAGTTATTATATAAAATTATCCATCCACCATTCTGAAAATGTCACAGTGTCCTTGAAAATGACACGGAAATCCACCCCAAGTGTCCCTGTCTAAGTGGATACATGCTGCTGAATAAATAAAACGCTTTCCAGGAAATCGTTTACTGTTTTTTTTGTTCTTGTCTTTCTTTAACATGTTTTAAGACTTTACCTCTCCTATGAAATGATTTCTCTATCAGACTTTACAACAGCCTTAAACGCCGTTGCTTTCTGTTTAAGTTGTAGTAGACATGTCCTGGAAAACTGAAAATCAACATAAGCCATATTTAACCTATAATTAAATGCAGAGGTCAACCAGCTTGAAGAAATTAGATGAAGGCAGTGCTTTAAGTGTAAGTCAATCCACTGTTGCTGTCCTTAAGCTAGCGCTCTAACATTAGACCAACTGATATGTGTAAGTCAGGGATATGCATAAACAGACACACCTACACATTTTCCTGTGGACAAAAATTGCCCTGTGGCCTGATTACCATCAGGTGATACTGTTACATTTTGATAATGATCTGCAATCTGAAAACACTGCACAGTCACTACTGGAAATGATGTAGGTCTGCAAATCACAGACATTTACTGTAATAACAAAAGAACAATTTTACTTTTAAGACCTTCAAGTAAACAAATCAGACCCATATTTACTGATGTATTGAAGTATAAAAATGATTTATTACACACGAACATGGACACACACATTTTAATCTAATAATTTGGTCAAAACATCAACGAGTCTCCTGTTTAGACACTTTCCTGCACCAAACAAATCTATAAATAGGCTGTGGTAAATATGTTTTTATGATTATGAATCCTAATTGCATTAGAAATCCAGCATAATTACCTATTTTGACAGTAACAGATTAAAAACTTTTTGATTTGCCATTATGAAAACATAATAATAATAATAATAATAATAATAATAATAATAATAATAATAATAATAAACCTTCAATCCCTTTTCTGTTTTTTCTTTATGTTGATTAAATATTACGGCAAATTGTTTATAAAATTTATCACCATGCTTTGTTATTGCTCATCTCTCACTATGATTGAGTGTCAGGAGGAGCTTATTGCCTGACCTGGCAAAGTTAACAAAGCACATCTTTATGTTTTCCTATTAATATGTGTCCACTGGATAACAAGCTGGGCTGTTACCAGTTACCAGCTGGTAACTGAGACTGACATGGTTTTGTTTTCAATCAGCCAAACAAGCTAGATTTTAGCATTTGAGGTTCATCAACAAAATTAAGCCTTTCTCAATGTGAGCACTTCATCCTTGTTTATCCACTTTACATTGGCTGCCTGTTTCTTTTAGAATAACTGCTACAATTTTACTTTTAGTGTTTTAATTCTTTCAAAATCAGAAGTTTACTTTCCTAAGTATTTAGTTGCATTGCCTGTGTGGGTGAAATGTCTGGACACTTGTGCAGCTCCACAATTCTCTTCTTCATATCTTGGCTGACCTCTTTTGACATTCGCATTATGTCTAACAAGAAAGCAGTGTGTTCCAGGTGTGGCCTTAAAAATACATCTACAGGTATCCCCCCAATGTGTCAGGTAACTAAATGATCACGCATGCAGAACAGAATGTAAATGGAATAATACACAGCAAACAAAACATCGCAGATTTTGAAGCACAACTTTATTTTGAACAGTCACAGACAGATAAATAGGGCAATACCATAATTGAATATCAACACACAGAATCAATAGTTTTTAAAATGATCACTGTATACATTTTAATTTAACACACAGGTCAGCGAGCTCCTTTTATATCTAGCAAGTCACCATCCATTGTTTTTATTTTTGGCAATGCAGCATGGTTTACATATAAATAATTGAAACACCTCAATAAAAGCTAATTAGCTATTATCTCAAATGTTTAGAGAGTATACAGCATGAAAATATGGCATTCTGATATTAGATGAGGCTATTTTTACAATGTAGAGCTCATGTTCAGATGTTCAAAACTATCAATTGATAGTTTTGTTGAATTTTGGGAATTACAAAGCAATGAGAACAGACATCAGAGACTCTTTTGCTGTTGCACAAGCCACCATAAACATTGATTATAAAGAGGTTATAAAAATGAAAAACTTAAATTGTTAAGCCATAGAGTGTTTGTATCTTACATTCTGCTGCTTACTGTTGCCACTGAAACTCATTATGAAGCAAGTGGCTTTATGTTTCTTCTAATGCATTTGGTTAAGTTACACTTCACTAATATTTTTATGTAATACTGTTTTGCTTGTGAATAGTTACCAACCAACTTAATATTTAATACTTAACATTTGTGTTTGCCAACACAAATATAATATTATAATGTTATGCTGGGCTGTATTCAAACATCACTGTGTGATGACCTATATTTGCACATTGCTTTTAGCTGTATCTGAAATACTGAAGTTTTGTACTCAATCAAACCATATGCCAATAGTAATATTATCATAAGATCTGATTGATGTGTTTCTTTTGGCTTCCATTTAAAAATTTGCCAAATTTTAGGTTTTTAAATTCTGAAGAAAAGTCAAAAACGTTGCTAAAGTGCAAAGAAGTGACTTGGCAGGTTGATAAACTGAATCGAGTTTTAGTTTTGTACCAAATTTGTGCTGGAACTGCACAAAAATTCAGACCGCATGTGAACATTAAATGGACATGCTTAGGCAGTCTGTGGAACTTACTTGTCTTTTTAACCTTTTTTCAAGTGTTACCAGTCTTTCAAAATAAAGAGCTTTTCATAAGTTAGCTGGTTGGTTGAAGGTAGATTGATCATAATCCGTTTTAATGTCTGACCTATAGTTACTGAAGGGTTGTAATTTGGAGTCACTATACATATATTTGTGAAAACTGTATTTTTAATATTAATGGAAATAGAATGTAAGGTCTGACCATACCAATCTCTCCAGAAAACCA
Source organism: Micropoecilia bifurca (assembly GCA_903067075.1). Lineage (NCBI taxonomy): Eukaryota > Metazoa > Chordata > Actinopteri > Cyprinodontiformes > Poeciliidae > Micropoecilia > Micropoecilia bifurca. The sequence goes on along the minus strand of CAEGAF010069379.1, from coordinate 22,955 downwards.
CAACACAGCAGACTGTGAATTCAGAGATGGGAAACATTACATTTTATCAAATATATGACTACTAAACTTTGCAAGTGAAGGACAGTAAATTGAATAAGTAAAAAAAAGTCATCCTATATAAACCTACATGAGTCACCATCAACATAAACTCTTTGTGATAATCTGTCCCTCTCAATCTAGTACTCTGTTGCACTTTCCTTCTTTGGCACCTGCTTTAAATCTTTATGTCACCCCAGTGTTTAGGCCCCACCAGCTAAATCCTGCCTTCTGTCAATCCAATCGCAGCCTTTCTTCTCTTGAGCAGCACAACTCTCTTTCTGGCATATTTCTTGAATCATCTTGGATTTCAGAAACCTTCTATAAGAGTCTTTTTCCATCAAATTGTAGATCATCTTCTGAGCCTCATCAAAACAGGATGGGCCGCCACTCTCGATTTCCCGCCTTGTTTTTTCTCTAGTAGCTGCGTCCAAGTTTACCTTGAATAAAAAAAAAAAAAAAAAAGAGGCAAGGTAAAAATCAGGAAACTTGGATAAAATTTTACAAGTGCAGGTGTAGAGCAAATGGAACAGCATCTTCTTAGTAAACTGCAAACCATATCCAGAAAAATCTTAAAACTGTGTTTTGGGGGGCAAAAAGTGGCAAAACAATTCTCCAAGTTATTCGCTGTAAGTCATAAAACACTATGTTTTCGGAGAATGTAGTAAAACATAAATAGCCAAAGAAAAATAATGAGCTCAGCAGAAAGATTGGTAACACTGTTCATTGTTGAATTTCCTGGGGGAAATTAAAGTTCTTCTTTAATTATCAGATTTCCTTGTTTTAATTAAATAGACTGAATACTCATTAACCATGTCATTTATGTGCATTTCTCCTTTCATTCAGTTGCCTTTTCCAGTTCTTTATAGATTTGGTTCACAAATATGCAACGATAAGTCTTAATTTAAAACTTATTGTCTGAAATGATGTTTAAGACAGTAAGTGTTGTATGTTTACATTACAAGCAAAGTTACTGGTTTCATTGAAGTGTTTTTATCAAATAATGACAAAAAAATCTTTACCTCATTTGGAGCATCTGCCTCAACATATTGCTGGTACATTTGCTTGGCTTTGGCTGCCATCTTGGAAGGTGGAGTCTTCTTGTAGTCCTCACAAGCAATCCAAAAGTCAACATTTTCCTGGCTGAACTCTGACTTCAAGAAGCTGGTAAAGACTGTGCGACCCACTAGGAGTAAAAAAGAAAAGATATAGACTTGTGATATAGACTTGTTCATCCATCCCTTTGGACACACACTAACATCTGAGGGAAAAAATAATCAATAACTGTTATACTTTTGGACTGCCCATATTTTTTAACTGTAGGGTGAAGCCAAAGTACCCAGATGATCATTTTACAAATAAAATGCAATTGATGACTAAAAGATAATATCTGTTGCTACACCAATAAAAAATTTGCCAATGCCAAATTAAGTTAAGTAACCAAAATGACACTTTTAATAACTCAGGATAGCAAAACGTCTATTTTGTGCTGGTCCTTGCCCATGTTGGTTTTGTAAATGAGAACTAGCTCCTAATGGTTGTAACTTGTCAAATAAAGGTTAAATTAGCAGTTAGCTACTATCGACTTTTCAGTTTATCCAAACCAAGGTCATATTTAGTGTACTGCAAGCTAGAAAAGTTTAAAATCTCACACTTTACAAGGTAAGCTGTTCTTGACTTTAACTATTGCACAATGGAGACATTTGACTATTAAATATTGAAAACATAATTGTCATAACTACGTGCTACAGTCTCAGTTTGAACTTTTACAGCATATTTAAAGCAAGTAAAAGCATTGCTACTGTCCAAATCTGAAAATCCAGAGGAAGCCATGTAGGATCATGCAGTGCTGTTCAGTTTTGTTCAAACAAATGGAATAAAATGTCATTTGTGTCATTTGATCATAATCAATTAGTATTCACACAAAGACATCTGCATCAACATTTGTTTAACCTGTGTTCTAAATATCATCTGATATTTAGACTGCAGACTTAAGACTATTTAAAGACTGCAGAGCAAATAGAAGTGAGCCTCTGCTGGAGACATAATACCATAAAACTTAACAGACGCAGCTGTGCTTATTCAAACTTCCGCACAACTAAAAAGACAGATAGTGGAAACTGTTTATGATAAACAAAGTCTCCTAAAAGACGATCAGTTCACTAGAAGCTGACGGCTGGAGGCAGAAGGAAGACATGACAATGTTGGAGGTCAGTGACTAGGTTCATGGGATGCATCATGTCAGAACTCAGCTGGTTCCCGCAAGGCCAATGCTCTACTGTCTACTCTTGACGAGATTCTCAGAGTGCTGAAACGCACAAAGATAAATATACACACACACACACACACTCTGCACTAGTCACAACGCCCTGAGGGGCCATTCAGTTGTGCCTCGTGACACGTAGCAAAAGTCCAGAGCCTGAGAATTAACTGGGAAGTGCCTGTGCGTGTTTGTACTTAATTTGTGAGCTTATTATTTTTACATAAACCCCAAGGACCTCCTGCTGAGAACTAATGAGTCCAGCATGACAGTGTGTAGCAATGTAATTGGGATATGATCAGGTCCTTTCAGCTTGAAATATGTCTGTATCAGTTCCTGTATGTAGCCTTCTTACTTTAAATGATTTTTATAGATGTGAAACTGTAATATTATACTCACTTTCACTGCTCATTACATGACAGAAAGACTCCTTCCATTTCTCCACCTCAGCAGCGTTAGGGACTCTGAAAGATGACAAGTAGTTTTTTTTAAAGGTAGCAGTGAATATAAATGTGCAAAAAAACAAATTTTCAAATAAATGTGATTTTTTATTGATACATATTTATTCAGGTTTATCTTAAAATTCCACTGTTTGGTTTTATTTTAGTCTTGTTTTATCTCACATACTAACTCTTCATTTCTATTACCACCATCTCAAGAAATAATGTTTAATATGATTACGATTAGGATGAATGATTTATTTTCAATATTGCATAAAGGAATATGCTTTTTCTGTCCCCGAGTATTTATAAATTATTGAGTGTATTATTCAGAATTCAGCGTTCACACCAGTGATAGCAACATCTGACCTTTCTATCATGGAAACTTCCACCTCCACAAAACTATCTCTGCCTTGCCAAAACCAAAAGTCATAAAAATAATAATAACTATGTCCAGAGAGGACAAATGCCTGATTTGTATCCATATAAATGACTCCATGAACTAAATATCGATTATTTATCACTGTTAATGGATTGGTTCGGTGTTACCGGAAAGTAAAGGTCAGTACCATCACCTTCTCATAAAGGACAATTACAAGCTTCCCGTGAGAATTACACCTGCGGGCAGATCAGAGTCAAAACAAAGTTTGTTGTTCTGATGTTAAATTTAACTCTCCAGTCAAAACACCAGCAATCATAATAGAGGTATGAGTATTTTTGGTCCAAACAGCAACAAAAGACAAAGTAGACTAAATGAATGTAAAGAACCTCAGACATGTGATTTTCTAATGAAGTTCAGACATTCCGGCTGAGCACGTCTTTGCAAGGTTTCTTGTAACACGAATCAGCAATCAATCAATCAATTCTCTTTATCGCTCCCAAAATTACAAAATAAAAGGCATTCTCACTACTGAAAAGAATTCTCAGTTTCAACTATTTATTGAAAGAGGAAAAAAACATCTTGTGGGATAAGAAAGCATTGAAAGCACTTTACAGGTGATTTTGTTTCTCAACAAATGTTTTATGATTGTGTTTAAACAATGTCAGACTGAAATAAAATAGAACAAACAAACGAAGACATAAGCTTATCCACATTACTCTATCCTATATGAATATTTGTATTGTTCTTAATGCAACATGTGTATTACAATGAGCATTAGGATTTATGTTTTTTTTTTATCTTTTGGAAAAGAAACATGCTAAACTTTGGGACATATCAAATTTAACAAAAAAAGAAAGAGAAAACAAAACCATGTGAATCTTTCTGACCTCTTTGTAACAACCGTTGCCGTTTTCTCCTTTATCTCCTTCTGATCTGCGGCTTGAGGTTCGGGCTTCTGTAGTAAGAAGCTTATTTTGTGCTTGATGTCTTTAGCACTGTGGAAACATGCATTTCAAAGATTTCATTTTATGTGCATCAAAAAAGCATCAAAAGAATGGCTTAGAAGCATAGAAGTGTTCAAGAGCTCTTATATTTGATTGATAAATATAATATACAAACTAGTTTCAAATAGTAGTATTTTGTTTCTGAAAATATACAGTTAAAGAAAAAGAGCAGACAGTATTTGATTTGATTTCCGTTAGCATAATATCTAACAACTCATTCCCTCTTATGGTATTAATTACACTGATCTTACCTTTTCAAGCAGGTTGCAGGGAGTGTTGCAAGTCCTTTACACATGATGGGACTCTAAAAATCCAAAAGTCACAACTTGTTTTTTTCTCAATGACAGAAGAAAGGAAACTGAGCAATTGTGACCAGCAGAGATTTTATAGCGTTGTCCTTCAGATTTAGACAGCAAGCTGAACTTATCTCCACCCCCAGCAGTGATTTATACCAGCAGAAAGCAATGAGAGAAAATCAGCCAATCACAACAGATGGTGAGAGGAAGAGAGAGACAGAGAAGTAGTAGCTGTGAGAGGGAGGAAAAAAGGGAGAAGACACAATAGAAACTGAAAACGGATGGGATTCAAATCAACCTGAACAAAAGATGATCTCCTCCTCTTTTGGTCATTTGGGTGTTTGAGGAACTTGTGAAGGTGTTCGTCTGAAGGAGAAAGAAAAAGAAAACAGTATTTATCTCCTTCATAAATCTAACCTGGGCTTTGACAGTGACATATGCTTGTACTCTTTTTACTGCACTTAACAAAATATTTCTGCAAAACCATTGTCATTTGTTTTCATTGAAAGAGTCCCTTTCAATAAATGTCACTGCAGTGAACTTTCACGGTTAAATACATATGGGTAAATTCCTTCAATAACATTGTCTGTGCATTAGTCAGAGTAATCCATTCAAAATAGCATGTTAACTTACAGCATTTGACTGTTTTTTTTATTCATATCCTCGGATTTCAAACAACACATATAAACTGTTGTTGATTATATATATTAGATTTGTTTAAAATCTCTTCTGTTATCAGCTGTCTGATTTGTATATTTACATTTGAGTTTCCATTCCCATGTAAGTTTAGCTGTTTGATAATTTGTTCATCTTATGCAAGTGTTATCAGTCAACAATAGGTCTGGAACAAATGTTTAAAGCAGTTGATGGAACATATGAGTGGAACTATCAGCAAAAATCTGCTTTTCTATGAATAAACGTAAAGCAAGTATGTTGTAAATTTGCACTATTTAAATAAATTGAATTGAATTTGATTAATATTAAACACTGTATAAAAGATTGGACCCATATGAATGTATATGGTTAATTAATAGGGTTTCTGGTGTTATAAAAAAAACAATTACAATGACAGAAGAAGTCCTTGAAAATGTGCTGTCTCCACTGATGCCAAAAATTCTCACTGGGAAATAACAGTGGATGTTTTTGTTATTATTCTTCTGGTGTTTGTGTTTCATTTGAGTTTTGATTAATTCTGAGCTCTTTATTGTTTATAATGATCCACAGTATACAGTTTAATTTTCTGTGGTCATTAGTTTGAGGAATGTTTGGCCTTGTGTTCTTTTGTGTTTAGTTTCTTGATTTTTTGTCTATATTTGTAGGTGCCTGAAGGCTTTCTGTTGTCCTGTTTGTTTATCATTAAAAACTATGCTGTAATGCAAAGACACATATTTCATGTAAGCCACAGACCACCTGATTGTCACTAATCTATTTACAAAATCACAAGTCTAATAGATAATGCAGTTTGAGGATTATTTTCTATTTAGTTTGCTAAGTGGGTCAATTCACAAAGACAACTGAACAAATATCAACCTCTAAAGATCACAAGAGTCTTCTTGTAGACATGCTTTAATTAATCTGTATTCTTTTAAATACTATGCTTTTGGTTATTCTGGAAGATAAGTAAATAATGTCATTGACATTTTTGCTTTAACCTAAATCTTCCATGAAAGTCAAACTTGTGAAGTCTGTTTCTGACTGTAGAAGTACGTACATTGAAAACAATGGTACCCCTGAGTTAGTTAGACATTTCAGATTCTGACTTTAGCATCATTCCCTAGCCAGAGTAAAATTTGTTTTGATCACTTTATCCCAATTACCTGACAATGGAAATAATAAATAAAAGCTTGTATTGACGTAAATGACAGAAAGCTTTTTTGTGCTGCCACCCTGGACAGAGATTCTTATCACCCATGATGCTCACTAAAAGCTTGTTCTTAATTTTTCTCCCTTATTTGGTCTTTCTTATAATCTCTCTAATTTATCTAAGGGGATATGTTGTCACAATGTGCAACATATCACCAGCGTTAGAGCAAGTCTACAAAAGAGTTTTTTACTTTTTCAAGCCTTTCAAGGTCTAGATGAATTGTGCACGTTTTTGTATGAGACAGTCTGCAACCCACTTTCTCTTTTTCACAGTGTTTTGGTTAGAGATTCAAAATATATGTGAAGGGCCCAAATAACGGAGGTCTGCTTAGTTTCTACCACAACTGAGCTGCTTATGAATTCTGTCTTGCAGCCCCCTGCAGCAGAAAAACGCCTGATCCAGACAGCAGGATGCAATTAGAGCCCCAGATGCCAGCCAGTCGCAGCAGGCAAAGACGACGATGCCTCTGTGTGGTTGTGGTTCTTACAAAGTCACACACAATCATGCAGGTGTAACTGGACAGTAATTGGAAAAACATCCAATTTGAGAAGAAAAACTATTCTAATTTTAGTCAACAAAAGATGGAAATAAAGCATTAGTAATCATAATGTTTCAGATGATACAATTTGCAAAAAGTTATATTCATATTTGTATCAGGGTTATCGTTCAGTTTTGATGGATTAACATTGTATAAAAGAATAATTATAACAGATAATTTTGAACTTGACCAGGACTTTAAGTTTCCTTTGTTAATCATTTTCTGATATAAAATAAATACTAAATAAATTACTTGGTTTGGTAAATAAATACTCAACATTTGGTTTAGTAAAGTGTGGGTTTGATCCCCCCCCCCAAAAAAAAAACAATGCCAAAAAGTATTTATTTCACTTGTTTGAAATGAAAATACGGTAAGTGGAAAACTTATGAGAGGTTTTACTTGTTACATTTCTGTAGCAAATGTAACTCAAGTAAAATATATTGAATATATGTAAAAACCTAGCCTTGCACAATCAGACTATAGCTCCCTAATATTTACCCCCACAGTTATCCTATTAATCTATCCATTATCTACAATTGCTTATCCTTGCAGGTTATCTGGTGCTTATATATTGCATTTCTCTGGCAGTCAATGAGGGCAGGGTACACACTGAAAAGGCTGCCAGTCCACTAAAGAGCAACAGAGACAAACACATCAAACAACCATGCATGTCCACACACTCATACCCAGGGATAATTCTATTATCTCTTCACTGTAACATAGTCGTCTTTTTGGACTTTGGGAGAAAACCAGAGAGAACCCACACATGTATATGGAGAACAGCTCCATTCAGAAAGACTCCAGGTTGAGACTCAAACACAACTGCAAGGCAATAATGCTTCTAACTAAACCCACACACAGCCTCTTATATGTATTCTGATTATATGTTTATAATGACTGTGGCTGCTAGCCCATAGACTTGAGCTGTATGCTCTGGTATGTCATGTACTTTTGCATGTCATGTAAATAATTGTGATGGGCTACCATGGCCAAAATGCCAGGACCAGTTTTTGGTTGAAGTTCAGTCCACTCCTGCACAGCACCCACAGTCTGAGAGACAAGCTGGAGATGTCAGCAGTGAACGACCAGTTAGTGGAGCCTGGCCTGCCCCACTAACTACCCACAGTTTGTGAGGATACAGGTCTGTGCTTCAGACAAGATGGTCTGCAGAACGGGGGTCCTGAAGGTAACAATGCTTGCATTGTTCCTCTTCAGCTTCTACTCTGTGAACGTGTCCATCAGGTCCCCATTTAGCTATTTTCAGAAGTTTTCTAAACATTCTGCCATAGTCCGTCTCATCACAGGTGTTGCTGTAACACAAAAATGTCTGCACTGCGGAACAATTGTATTTTCTCTTCTATAATATTGCACGTGGCGATATGAATCCTAAGAGCTGGTGTATTGTATTTCATACAATGATATTTTCTTTACCTACTGAACAGTATGAGATTATGTTACTGCAATAAAGGATGAATGTAGTTTAAGGCTTTTTACACACAATTTTAGTAAAGGAAGCAATAAATGTTGAGAGTGCTGTACATCCTCCCACCTATGACACAGTTGAAAGGTGCGTCAGAGCATGATGCACTTTATTATCCTCTTTCATAATACATCCATCCTGACGTCACAGAATAATGCATCTTCCTATTTTACATATTTAAAAGGAAGTAAAAGGAATGAAATGGCCAGAGGATGATTTTTCGTTGTTTTTGTCTGGACTGTCAGATGAAACAAGTTGGAACTAGATTTTTCACATTGCTGAAAACACACAGAAAAACACTGCATTGTAAACAGATGAACCCGTTTATTCCAATCTCAAGAAAAAAGAAAAAGCCTATAGGATCACTTTGCCAAAATGATCAAACAAGAGAGATATTTAAAGACTGCAGAGTTCTGACAGGACACAAATGCTGCAAAACTGAGATAGCCTTAGGCAACCTAACATCTAATCTTGGCAAGTAGTGGTACTGCTTAAAAAAATTAGGAAATTAGCTCCGTCAACACACAGAGAAAAGGTTTCCAGGAAGCAAGTCCATGGAAAAGGTTACATTGTTAGTTGAAGATGAGGGGGTCCTGGTGTTTGGTTTACAAAAGAATCTAAAGATTTTTGTTGTTCAGCTTTTTCTTTTTTGCTCTAACAAAGAGCAAAAAAGGGAATTAAAATTTATCAGAAATGTTGACAATAAAGGGTTTTTTTTCTGTGCAACTTGAATTATGCAAACAATTGAAATAAATATTGTCAGTTTTTCATTCAAATGGGGCCTTATTTACATGTGAACAGAGTGTATCAGTGAAACGAGCCTCAACTTTAGGAGCAGTTCTGCCTTTGAATCTAGTTTTAAACTCCAATCCACTTTGAAACTCAAGCATGCTAACATTTATCCCTTGCAGATGCCTTTGTACATTAACCCCTGATAGGCAGGGCACTTCCAGCATATTGGTACAATATGCTGCTCTCTAATATCTATGTTTTATTTTTATTTATTTTTTTATTTTAGCATGTAACCTGTACTAACAGGGTCAATGATATTTGGTGCCCTAAGCACAGGCGCTTTTTGGTGCAAAGAATTACTTTTACTTTTACTGCACTGTACTTCAACATACATGTGGGTGGAGCTACAGAACACATCAGGAGACAGTTGGAACAGGATTTTTTTCCTTTTTTGTGAGAAAAGAGAAACTGCTGCTGATTAGAAAGGTACATTCTGCCCTTTCAGCTGTGAGAGGCATATCGAACACAAACAACGGGGTACAGCTTTCCAGGCTCGGCTAAATGACCTGTGGCATTGAACTCACTGTGCTTGCACACAGGGCGACTGCAGTGATTATTTACTGGCCCTGTCAGTAAGTCATTCATGTCCGTCCATAATAAGCTCTGATGAGGCTACGTGAGGAACAGCATGTAGGTTGAGTTATCAAAAAATGCTGCTACTGGAATGGCCTGCATTCAGTCAGTGTGAAGGTTCAATAACAGAACAGAGATAAAAAAGAGCTTCCGCAAAATTAGGAGTATTTCAGAAGCAAAAATTCAGAATTTAACAAAAGCCACTACTCATCAGATTGCAAAAAGAGTTTATGATTGAATCATAATAAAAACAAGAAAATTAAAACAAAATGTTTTTGTTGGGGTAAGAAGCCAACAATTTTACAAATATTTCATATTTTATTATCCTAATCAAGCATTTTTATTGGAAACAGACACAATACTGTGGTGTAAACAACGTAGGAGGACTTGGGAACACGTCTGAAAATATTTAAAAGCAAACAGCTGGCATGCAAAGAGAAATAACAATGAACACACAAAAATGCAGTTGTCTTTATTTATGACTCTGGTAAAGTGGCTGTGTTGTCTCAGAAGTCTTCAGGCTAAAGAGAAGGTCTAAACAGCACAAGATCAAACTCCAGGTTAAAAACGAGCCAACATGTTTGGACAGGAAGGAACAGTGACGGGAGTAACTCACATAGCTAATGTTAAGATTTTGAATAACAGTAACTTTGACGTCAGGGAATAGCTTGGTAATTTCAGTAACAGAAACCTCATTTCGCAACTGTTACAAACAACATTGACCTATTGTAAATCTAAGAAAAAGTAAATATTTCAAACTTTTATTGAAATTGTGATTATTAATAAGTGCAAATTTTCAAAGAATCTAATGCATTTTTGTTTTGGTATATTTTTTCCTCAAGGAAATTGCCATTTAAGCATCTTCTCTGCTCCTACGCATGTTCCTGAAGGTAAGGTGTCGCTGTGTGTGTGTCTGTTCATTTGCAATCAACTAAATAGTCACACAAAGTCCCCCATTAGCCTGTCATGAGGTGTGTAATTTGGAACATTAAGCCACAGTGATGATGTTGGCTCTCTTTTGTTGTAATGGAAAAAAGCTATTTCAGCCCATTTTCCTCCAAACACTTGTTAAATATCTACATTTAATGACCTGGATGAAAACATGTTATATAACATTATACATTTAATTGGAAACACAACTTGAACACAAAACTTTGATGCAGAAAAAGTATTTTTTATCATTTTAAAGTGAAAGAAATGTTGAGTTGTTTGTCTATACAAATGTTTCACAAGCAAATCCTCTTAGCTGTCTTTCGTGTCATCTTTACTCCCCAAATGTAAGTGTAAAATAAAATAAAATGATGCGCAATTATTTTATGCATTATAATAATCTTAACAGCAAATATCCAAAAACATAATTGTGTAAACAGTGTCAAATGTGACAAAAAATATTTGAAATATTTCAATTTCTTAATTTAAATCTATGTTAAACCCCATAGAACAAAGTCCACTTCCTTTTTTTTCCATCAACTCATGGATTCCTCCAAAATCTTTAAAACTACTCAGAGGCGTTCAGGTAAATACCATTACAAAACAGTGCAAATGATAAAATAAATACTTTAACTAGCTTAAAATTATGCAAGTGAGAGTTGTGATGTACATTTCATGAGTATGAACTAAAAAATGACATGTTTCTTTTAAGAAATTCATAATTTTAGATTCAACAGTTGACATAACAAAGAACTGTTTCTTATGAATGTCCTAAAATCCAATTCAAATAAACAAAACAACAAAAATGTCATTTTAAAAAAAAAATTAGCTAGCAATTAAACACAGCCAAAAAAATCTGTGGCTGCCTTTTATTTACTAGTGACCTGTACATTTTATGGTAAGCAACTGCTAGTAGTAAACACCGCTTCGGTTAATTAGCGCATGTGGAAAGGATCTGAAGCACATGCAGACTGTTTATGGCAAATTTTCTTCTGTTAAAGTCACATGGGAGATAACCACGTTATGCTCAGGGCTACAGTTACAGTGCGTCACCAGGCTAATGAAATTAATTACAGTCACATGGGTAAATTCAGTTTGAGCCGAGATATTTTATATAACATTCATAAGAGCTGTGTGGGATTCAATGATATTTTAGTGACATAGAGAGAACATTCAATGACCGGTGCTATGTCTCCTTGGGGGGACAGACTGCGTCCACCAGCACAAAGCACACCAGATCCCAAAGGGCCATTATGAAGCACCAATAGTAATCAAAACAGATGTTATGTAGTCCTGCACCTTATGGTTTTTCAGTTTTAGCCGTTTTTGTGATCCAATTGACTTTCTTCAAATAAATGTGTGCCATGATATCTAATACTTGTATTGCAATATCTTTATCTGTGTCTTCTAACACTTTGGAGTCTTCTTAACTTGGACACTGTGCCCAAAATGTAGAGTTTATTATAAAGATAAGAATTGTTGCTCAACTACAAATTTTTGTTTCCACCTGCCTTAACAGATTACATTAGCTATTTCAAAAAACAATATTGTGCTCTAAAGTCTAAGTAGTAGATATATATTTAAATTTGTATTGCCACTGAAATGAGTGTAACATTATGTCATTTTATAGCATAATTAAGTATAATTTGACAGGTTTTGACACCTAATTGAACACCTTGAAATTGGGCTTCTGTCTCTTTAAAACCTCATGCTCTTCTGAGTTTTTAAACTCAGGAAGTCTTCAGGAAGTCAACAAGAGTTTGCTCTTCTATTAACCCTTTAACAATGTTTTTATCAGGGTTTCACTGAGAAGTAGATTGTGTAATGAGCTCAGGAGGAGCTGCTTCTCGAAGGTGGTGCTAATTTCCTCCGGGCATTTTGCACACCTGAATGGTTGTCATGGGAGATTAGAGGATTCTCAAACACACATGAAAGATTCAAGGAAATACTCCAGGTATGTTTTTGATGAGGGAATGGCATTATAATGTGATGTAAAGCTAAAAAAACATGACATTGCTCCTTTAAGAAAATTTAACTGATGTGGGGGGTTTTGTTTGATTGTTGTGGCTTGTTGGGCTTCTTTTTTAAAAAAAAAAGCCAAACAGTTGACATTGGCTTTTAATTATAACTTTAGTTTTACTTAGTTTATTATAAACCTCCAATTCCAAATAAAGTTAAGACATGTTTCAAGACGGTTGGCTTAATTTCCCATTTTATTGAATTCAATCTGGTGCAAATTAAATCCATGCATACAGACTAGACCAATTTGCTCCCAATCATAATATGGTACAGTTAAAGTCAAGATTATTTGTATAGCACATTTCAGCAACGAGACAGTTCAAAGTGCTTGATCTCATAAAAACACAAAGGTCATACAACATACAGTCAACAATTGAAGCATTATGTTAATAAATGCCTTTCTGTTGTTTTCATTTTATGATCTGACTTATAGTCAAATCATAAAAAGTTGGTAAAATATTTGTCTGACCTAAGCCTACTTGAATGCATCAAGTTGTGGACTTTGCAGTAATACCTTATCCTGGGTAAGCTTGTGGCCAAAGCACATCTCCTACCATAACTCAGTATAAGCCAGCTGACTGTGGCCTAAGAGGTCAGTCATAAAATACACAGAGGCACTGAGCAAAGTGTAGTTTCTAAGGGGAGGGAACACAAAGATGACTAGTTTAGAGCAAGAAGTAGTGTGAGTGTAGATGGTCAGTATGTCCTCTAGGAGCCTAAAACTGTAGCAGCATAATTTCAGAGCTCAGGATAAACTACAAGCTGAAGATGTTTTTGGCAAGGAGACTTTTCAACCTCAAAGATTTACCACCACCAAGTACAAATAGCAGTGGAAACATGAAAAAGCTTCTCAGCAAGTATTACTAATAAATGATATTTTTCATTATTTGTCAAGTGGGGTTTCAATAATTATTAATGTGCAGTTCTGATTAAATATAAATAAAATAGTATTTTAATATTTTTGACCCTTTTATTATTATGAATATTATGAATATTATGATTATTATTATTATTATTATTATTATTATTATTATTATTATTATTATTATTATTATTATTATTATGTTTTTATCTATTGAGAAATATGTGGATTTCTTGAGATCAGAAAATGTTGATTGATGTGGTTGATTTAAAAAATGCACATCCAAGTATAATTTGGATTTGGAGTTTTTGTCAGCTATTCTGACCCTGGACTGATTGATTCATTGCTGATCAAACCCCAGAGGAACAAAACCATCTGTTGTGAGATTCTGTTCTTTGCTTCTCTGAAAAAAGCTCCTTAATATTTATACTATATATTTTCAAGCTTTCCTTTTGATGTAGAATGGAGCACAGACTGAACCACTAGTTTCTAAAATACATGTACGTATTTTTATATGCCTCAAGGATATAATTTGATTATTTCTTTTCCAAGAACAATCTGTCAGGTAGACTTTGTGGCATCTGGGCAAGAATTGGAGCCTAAAGGTTTTGCGATAGCATCACAATGTCTTTATAAGGAGTCTTGCTGGAGTGATTGAAGTTCTCAGATTGCCATGCCGTCATTTCACAATCAGCAATACTGTAAATATTTTTGGAGGGTTAGGCAGGAATTAGTCTTTATCTAAATATCTGAGCTGTGGGTTAAGAAACAATCCCCCATATGTATGTGTTCCCTCTCATATTACTACTCATATTAGTTGAAAGGGTATTTAGCTTTTAAATTGAATACAAAGCAATAAAAACCAAATGTGTGATGTATAAACTGTAAAGAATGTGCTTCAAAACTGTCCAGGTCTTGGGCACAGTGAGGGGTTATTATATACTCCCTGTCCCTGAAATTCAGATGAGATAAACTGTTTCACAGTCACGACTTTGTGCCAAGAGCCACAGTTGTTCTTCATCTGCCCCTGAGCTCATCATTATTTCTGTTTTCAACACATACAGACCGTTTTTTGCAAATCACAGCTGACTACCAATCCGGCCTCTATTTTCAATGCTTGAAGTGTTGAACATATGCTGACTGGTGGAGACTCAAATGATTCTAATCATAATTTTTAGTCGGGACAACTTAGGCTCTGTCTGTGTTTTTCTCCTGAGATGACTATTGGTTTCTCTAGTAATGTTGATGAGTGGAACAGAAACTATTATTTGTCTTTTTTTTTCTGGAGTGAATATTGCTCAGTGTGTTTTGATTGTAGACCTAAACAAACGTTTTTTCACTGCAACACTGATTTAAATCTGTCAGCAACTTGTTGAATGCACGTCTCACAGGGACTTGGACTCCAGCACCATCTTGTGTTTGAAATAAGTCTTTTTGAATAAAGTTATATCCCTATGACAGGACAAAAAACTAGATGTTCACATTAGTTTTGTTAAATTTAGATGTTTGTGATGATTGCTACGCTTTTAAGCTATTTAGCAAAAATGGATGATGTCATTGTTTTGTGAGTTTCAGATAGCTTATGTGGAGGAAGTTCTGAAAGCCATTCAGTGGGAAGTCAGCAAAGCAAGGAAAGAAAAATGGTTACTTTTGCATCTTCATGATACTATAGCAGGCAACGCACATTCATCTGTTCTTACAATTACGTATGTATACCATGGAAATGCCAAGATATAATACTTCTGGAACAAGTTTCACAAAATGATCTATCCATCCACAAAAGCAATGCCGTGGATGGACAGACGAATAGAAAGAAGGAAGGAACAAGGTGATCCATGTTGTACATTTTTTGAGTTTGATTCATAAAAAATACAAGCAGAGCTTATTAAGATGATTCATATTTATGTTGTTTGCAGTCCAATGACCAACATTACAAAGGAAAGGAGTTAATTTACTTTGTTCAGAATACTTTAAAATGTTGAAACACTGCCTTGTGCTAGTTTGGCTCTGAATGGACTTGACGCCAGATTAATGAAGGAAACTAAATCACAATGCAAATGACCTCCAGCTCTTTATAAAGAGGAGTTTTTGCTCAGGCCTAGGATAAAGTTGGTGGGAATGATAGAAACCGAACAGACAACCAACCATCGGCTTAAATTAAGCAATGGAACTATGAAAGAGGGAGGAAAAACGCAATGATCAGTAAAAAGAGCAAAGTCTGGCCATTGAGCAATTCTAACTTTGTACAGCTTTTATCTCAAAGTTTGTGATTTGAGTCACGTACAAACAGCCTTTTTACAGATTAGGTTAGCAAAGTTGGTATGCTTTTTTTTTTCTTTATTTGAGTTAATGAGCAACAAAAAAATGTGCAACAGTTAACATCTGTTTTTTTGTGTGTGCATAAACAGAAATGTTCACAAACAAGCTAAGAGGTTATATTTTAGGTATAAGATGAATGAAAATATTCTGCAGGAGTTTTATTTAGCATTTTTTTCCACTGAACAACAAAACCACCGACAAACATTTTTAAAAAACTGAAGACAGCTGCAGAAAATGTCGGAAAGATTTACAGAGGAAAAAACCTGGTCTTTGATTAAGGACACTAGTTCCAAGCTTCAGGCAAGCTCCAGTTATAAAAGGGCATGTTTTTGTCTTTTTCCA
Source organism: Micropoecilia bifurca (assembly GCA_903067075.1). Classification (NCBI taxonomy): domain Eukaryota; kingdom Metazoa; phylum Chordata; class Actinopteri; order Cyprinodontiformes; family Poeciliidae; genus Micropoecilia; species Micropoecilia bifurca. The sequence continues at coordinate 6,818 of CAEGAF010069379.1, read as the reverse complement.
ATTGTATTTGAGCTTCTACGGTGCATTCAGAAAGTAGTCACATCACTTCTCTTTTCCCACATTTGGTTATTTTACAGCCTTTCCAAATTGTATAAATGAATCTTTCCTGAAAATTCTACGCACAAATACCCCATTGTGACAATGTGGGAAAAAGTTAGAGATTTTTTTCTTATTTATTAAAAATATAAAAACACTAACTCATATTTATATAAGTATATACAGCTTTTACTCAATACTTTGACGTTTTGAATATGATGCCACAAACGTAGCTCACCTATCTTAGCCCCTATTCTTAGCAATGAAGAATAGGGGCTATTTCCCCTATTCTTCATTGCAAAACTTTTCCATCAGGTTTCATGTAGACATCTGTACACAGCCAGATCTCTCCAGAAATGTTAAATCAGATTCAAATCTGAATTCCTTCTTGGCCAATCCAGATAATTCTGAAGCCACTCCTTTGAGTGGCCCCTGTCATTTGGGTCATTGCAGGGCTTCATTGCAGGGATGGTATGTCGTCTGGTGATGAGCCGGGCACAATCCCTGTCTTTCATACCGAAGAGTTCAATATTTGTCCCAGATTTGTGCCTCAAGAGAATCCTGTTTTGTAGCTGTTTGTTTGCACTCTGACATGCCCTGTCAACTGAAATTACCACAAGTGGTATTGATTTGAGCTGTAGAAACATCTCAAGGACAATCAGTAGAAGCTAAATGTTGATCTCCATGTCAACAGTTGGGAATACTCACTTAGATTTGATGTTTTGATTTTGTATTTTTAATAAATTATCAAAAATCTCAAAAACTTTTTTCCACATTGTCATAATGGAGTATTTGCATGTCAGAAGTTTGATGAAAAAGATTGATTTATTACAATCTGGATAAAATGTCATTTCACCCATAAAATGTTGAAAAATTGAAGCAATGCACATACTTTATGGAGCACTGTATGTAACAGAAATTTGCACCTTCTAAGTATTTGCTTTGATTTAAATGGCAGATTTGCTAAATGAATAAAGTTAAATTATTTTCAGCATTTATCCAATGAAAAAAATTTTTACTCAGTAATAAATATATTTAATATAATTTTTGTGAACAGATAAAGTATACTGCCATAAGGATGTTCTACTATTCTGTCATTTAGATGATGGTGGAATGTATAAAGGCTATTTGCTTTCAGAGGTTTATCTTTACCAGTCATTCAGTCAACATTGAGCTATTCAAAAATTCATATAAACAGGTCTTTGTCATCAATTTGTTACTTAGGTGAAAATTTTTCACATATATATTTGCTTTCTAGTAAATGGTTTTCTGTCTTGTTTATTTATTTGGACAAAGGTCAAAGACGTCTCTGCAAAATCTGAGAATAAATATAAACTTGTTTTCCAAATTCAGATGATAATCAGAAAAGGAACAACTCAAAATTTGACAAAGTGCTGAACCAAAATGGTCTCATGTTCCAACTGACCACCAATTATCACTTCTATAGACTTCAGTTTGCTTGTCTTTGAATTTTGACTAAAGCTTTAAAGACTTTCTGCAAATGTTCATTTGTAGACTTTTAGGATCAGCCTTGCCATTGAGTAAACTAAATGTTAGCGCCAAGAGGAGATCATGTGACTTCCACCAATCAACCAAAGGTCTCCCAACCGCCCAACCATATTGATCCTAAAGAGGGAACGGGGCTGATGAACTCCATTGTGCAAGTCTGTACTGTAGCTGATTGGTTGGTGGAGAGGTAGGAGCAAAGTCTTAGATGTGACGATCTATTTAGGAATGAAACAGAGGTCAAGGGTTGTGTTGACTCTAGGTTAAAGGAGATTCATGGGTTTTGTGAGAGGGTATGATAGTCAGCAAGAATATAAAGGGTCATCATTTTCCTCTCTCCTCCTCTGTTTGGTTGGTGTGTGAGAAAGAGGCATAGTAAGCTTGACAGAGATAAGGTCAAGACAGGGCTTTGCGATGAAGACCTGTGTCCTGTTCCTGCTGGTAGTGGGGAGCGTCTACAGCGCGCCGGTTGAGCAGGGTGGCATCCAGCCAGGTTCCTGTGAAGATCCAGCAGCTGTGAGCGCTTCTCATTTAGCTCTCAGCAAGATCAACCTTGACCGAGTGGATGGCTACATCTTCAGCCTGCACCAGCTTTCCAATGTCCACCTGGATAGACATGTAAGTAAAACCAATTGAACCCCACTGATGAGTATCTCTTGGTAAGATATAATGCACTCAATGTTTTTTTTGTTTCTTTTTTTTACATTGAAAGATAAAACTTTGGAGATATGACAATTCACTCATTGTTACTTTATATATTGTTATTTGTGTGTTACAGGGAGAAAACGGAGTAGTTTATTATCTGACTATGGATGTAGTGGAGACCAACTGCACTGTTATCAGTAGGGGTGACTGGAAGAAATGCGAGGCTCGTCCTGATACTAACACACCGGTAAGAACTCAAATCTGCACTCATAACACATAAACACACAAGTAAATTCTGTCCTTCAACTTGTTCTTTATCACTTATTTGTTCATAGCCAACTTTTGGTGTCAGCAGAAACAGTCTCCTTTCACATCATCTGCTTAAGGTGCAACTAAAGCAACTTAATGGCAGCTCAGTAAATTATTATAAAGTACATAGGCAGAACAGGCATAGAAATATTTTTCGTTGCTTCTCTGCCTGTGGAGAAGTAAAACATAAGCATTTCTAAATCAATATTTTAAAAAATCTAATCTAACACTACGTGTGATGGGTTTCATCAGATACACCCTGGTAGATCTACTGTGGTAAGATCATAACCACAGTAGAAAACAATTTTGTTGCACTTCAGCTAGTGTATACCTCATTAATTCAGATGTATGTGCAGAACTTCTTAATCAATATTTAGTATTATTCTTTAACACATCTAACTAATTCCCCCAAAAATTAACAACATATATTTACATTGCAAGTTGCACCCAGAACATGATTAAGTTAGGTTTGACATCCTTCTGAGACCCAAATTCCCACTTTGGAAACAAATGAAGGTAATTCTTACAGAACTACTCCTTCCACTATCCATCTTTAAAGTAACAGCACTGCTGTTGAGGTTGCATATGCATGCCTCATGCAAAAATAAAAACAGCTATGACACCATGGTTCTAATTTTAAAATTGTTTGTCAAACAACCTATTAATTGAGGGTTTAAAACAAAACTTCACAAGATATTTTCTGTTTTGTACTAATAAGGTTGACTCTACTCCTAATCCATTGGAATACAAAAAACAATGTTTGGGGAAAAAAAATCCAAATAAATATACACTGCATATAGCTACGTTAATGTGTTTTCGCAGGTGTATGGACAATGCAAGGCTGCCATCTACATCAACAAGCCACACAGAGTGGTTCGTCTCTACAAATACGACTGTGTTATTAGGCCAGGTATGAAAAAAAAATGTATTAAATATTTTTGTGTGTGTGTGTGTGGTTTTGTGCTAAAAGTTAAGATTTCTCATAAAAAAGAACTTTGCAAGAATAGCATTAGCAAATGCAACACATTACAATATCCAATCACTAAAAGGAAGTTTTATATTTACTCAGTTCCTGCAGCCAGGGTGACAGCGAAATGCCCCGACTGTCCAACTTTCATCAGCTTTGGCAGCGAACAGGTCCAGAAGACTGTGTCTCGATCACTGGAGAAGTTCAACAATGAAAGTGGACTGAACAATCAATTTGCTCTGCTAAAAATCTTACGCGCTTCTGCCGGCGTAAGTACAAAAATAAAATAATATAATACCAAACAAACATTGCACTGTATGCTATTTATCTCATCTTATTTTGTATTCTAGTAAAATATGCCTTTAGTTGAAATTTTGACAAGTTACATCAGTTCAACAGTCTATGAGAATATCTATATTTTCTACTGCTGTATCCTAATTTAAACACAAACTTTTTCTCTTTTCTTGCATTTGTCTCCAGATGGCAATGGGCATGCATTACAATGTGGAGTACACTATTCAGGAGACTGTTTGCGGAAAGTATAAACAGCCACCAGCAGGTGAAAAGTGTCCTATCATGACATGTGAATTCTCAGTGAGTCATATCAAAATATTTTCCTTAAAATTTATGTGGTCATAAATCTGTATTGGTCCTTTTACATGTGCTTTCACTATGTGACATGAATGGAGCGGAATATTACATTTAAAATATGTTTCTTTTCTCAGCACAAGGGCTTCTGTAAGGCATCTCTCATGAACACCCCAATGAATACAGAAGAGATTAGTGTACAGTGTGAAATCTATGAGCAAGAGGTAACCTACAGTTCCTGTAATAAACGTTTTTACTGGTGTCATTTTTATACCAGATTGAAATGTATTGCTCTAAAGTTCCACATGATACAAATCTTGATTTTCTTGACTGTCCACAGGCTGCTAACAGAGAAAAAGAACAACATCTGCGGGGTGATGCAACTGACCACCCACACAATGACACACACAGACATGAACATGGAAAGGGCCATGGCCATGACAAAGAGCATGGCAAAGGTCACTCACACGGACATGGGCATAGCCACGAACACGGTCAGGAAGGGGGCCGCGGACATGGTCATCATGGCGGGAGCCACGAACACGGTCATGGCGGAGGCCACAAACACGGTCATCATAACCACAGCCACGAACACGGTAATGGCCATGACCGTGGTCATGGTCGGGGAGATTTACGTTTGAGTGAACACGATCACATCCATGACCACACCATGGATCACTCTCACCATGATGTCCCACACCCTGCTGGGAGCAAACATCACCACACCCACGATCATAAGCCAGGCAGTGCCTACAGGCATGGGCATGCTCACTCACATGACCATGGACTTGACAGCGATCATGACCACGTTCATTCCTATCATGCCAAGGCATACAACGAAACTGGTGGCTTTCCCAATGAGCACCATAACTACACCCATCCTCCGGGCTCACACACCCATGACCATGACCATGAGCGTGCTTTGGACCATGAGCATAATCATGCTCACCTGCATGAGCATGAACATCACCACCATCACCACTTGCATGAGCATGAGACCGAACATCACGACGAACCAGAGGGCTTGATAAGGACTCTGCCTGCCATTGACCAACCAATGATCCTGCCTTCCTTCCCCGACGTTCCCGCAGGTGGGCCAGGAGCTGGAGTCACTCTGCCCCTCAAACCTGACCCCAGTATTCCGGGACAGACTGAACCAACCATCCGGCCCTTCCCTACCTCTCGCTCAGCACAGTGTGCCAATCCAGCAGGAGGAAAGAGTCTAGTGAACACACTCTTTTCAGAGGATCCCTTGTTCAAGCCTGCTGCATGATGGGACTTAACTGCTCCTGAAAGACAGCAAAACTTCTGAGAGAATTTAGATACTAATTGTCTAAGTATTGCAACAACTACTTTTCCTGGTCATTGTTGAATACGTAACTTGTGAAATGCCACCTATTTTGACCATTTAATAAAGAAAAAGTGTTTAAAATTAAACTTCTTTTAATTTGTGTCATTTGCTTCTGAACAACAGATATCAGAATCTCTAAATGGGTCATTGGTAAAAAGGGCAACTGTACAGCTGACTGTGCCTAAATGTCTTTTTAAACTAAGCTCACTGACAAAACCAGGATCCTTAGACCTTTTATTTTTTTTTTAAATCATGTGTGTCAGAGATTTGAAATAAAAAAAAGATATCCAGTGTCTCTCAAGGGTTCAAAAAACTGATAATTTTCACAAAAAGTGTTGAACAGATAGTTTGCTTAGTTTGTTGCTATTTGTTTTATGTTGGTTCAATGTCCCCAAGAAGCATGATCAAATCTGTTTTGTGCAGAAAACATTTAAACTCTGAATTGCAGTTTTTACATTTGCATTTAAAGGGTTGTAATAGAGTTTTTCAGACTATTTTAGATTAACCCAGAGTCTAGTAAATATATGTCAAACTGTCATGTTAGTATCTAATCTTCTGACCCAAAATCTAACAAAAAATTTTACAAAAACAAAAAATTTTATAACAAAATCTAAAGATTTGTTATAAGAAAATTAATAATGAATCTTAGGCTGTTCTGGAAGGAACTGGAAGTCAAGAACACTGTGTTGAGAGATGAGTGGTTAGATTGGCATTGACTTGCGATGCACGATAAAATATGAAACAAGCTTACTTTGAGTTGTTGTAGATGGAGCCACCAGGGACAAGTGAGTGGAAGGTGTTGTTTCTCCTTGTGTATTGACAATGACAGATGACTGTTGAGCCACATAGATGACAAGACAGAAAGCAGTGATTGTGGAAAGACAAACAAGTTAAGCACTCAGGAGGATGATGGAGAGTAAAAGATGCCAGACACAGAGATGGGTTCTGTTAAGGAAATATAACTATTTTTAGTGTTTTGTTGGATTCAATCATTTAATCATTTGTAGTGTTTTAGTTATTTGAATCTTTTACTCATATAATCATTTGTAGTGTTTTAGTTAGCTTTAATTCTTTACTTAAAGTTAGGAATTTGTGTCAGTAAAGGTCAGAAGCTGGGTAAAACCGTGTCTGGGTTCAGGATGCCAGATAATGATGGATCTACAAAAGCTTTTAAGATGGGAGTCCTATCTTGTTATATTATCTCAAAGGATAGGAGGAATTCCAGGTCTCAGGAAATAAAGTACCTCCAACAGGCAACTGGCAGAGTAAACTATTGACCCACAAACTTTTGACCTGACGCTGCGAATTTTAAACTCTTAGACTGTGAACCACATATAACGTATTGTAATATTGCATGCTTACACTGAATATTGCATTTTTATATTGTATTATTTGTTGTAGAATTAAACTGGTTAA